>PVQB02000025.1:0-167687 GCA_002980475.2 Fusarium beomiforme | reverse complement strand
TGGAAAAGAGAGGGCGAGGAAATCCGAAGTACGAGGGGGGGAATGAAGAAGGTAACGGAGAATAAAGTTGCAGATGGTCTCCTGAAATATTTCGTTATTTGCGACTGCTACGAGATATCCAAATACAATCATGTCATGAAGTTGCGATAATCCATTTGGCCGAGGTTGGGAGGACGACCCGAAAGTGCGGGGTTATAATCAACCAACTACCAACATCAAAGCCGACATCAATCATCATCAACCATCAAAATCACCATCTCAATAAGATCTCCCATCACAAAAGTCTTGTAAATTCACCATGCAACTACCAAAGCTCCCCCCAAATGCCGCCTATATCCGCCTCTCAAACCCCACAAAGCGCAACGCCCTCAGCCTCGCCGTAATCAAAGACCTAAAATCCCAACTCAACAGTGCACTCGCATCACGAGTCAGCGGCCAATCTCGTCTCTTACCCCGGTTCACCGAGAGAATCCTCCAAAATTTAGAAGACGTCGCCGCGGACAAAGATCACAGACTATGGAAGAAATACGGCTGGCTTGTCGATGCTTCTGAGTGGAAAAAGGAACGCGCTGGGTTACCTGATGTTCTCGTTCTTCGAAGCGAGGGACCGGTGTTTTCATCTGGCCATGATCTCAAGGAGCTGAAGGACATGAGCCGTGACGATGTTAAGCTTTTGTTTAAGCTTTGTGCAGAGGTCATGAGCTTGATTCGGAGGAGCCCTGTGCCTGTTGTTTGTCCCATTCAAGGTCTTGCTACGGCCGCTGGGTTTCAACTTGCCATGACGACAGATTTTCCCATCGCTTTGCCAGATACGCAATTCATGCTCCCAGGAGCCAAGATAGGATTACCATGCACGAGCCCTTCAACAGCGATTTCACGACGGTTCCCCACGGGTACAACGTACAGACTTCTCGCAACCGCGGAACCGATTAAAGCGTCAGATTATCCCGGTGCAGTCGACGTTGTGAAAGTTTCAGAAGGCCAAACCCCTGAGGAAGCCTTCGAGGCTCGTGTAGCAGCTGTGATAGAACGGTTAGCTTCCATGTCGCCCCAACAACATGCTGTCGGAAAGTGGGCGTACTGGACACAGCTTGGATTTAGAGGGACAGGTGGTGATGGATACGAACAGGCTGTCAATTGGGCAGGGAGGGTTATGGCGTTGCATGCAAAGAGTGACGATGCGAAGGAGGGTATGGCTGCGTTTTTGGAGAAGAGGGAGGCTGTTTGGCCGAGTAAGGCTAAACTGTAACATTACAAACTACAATATAGAGACATTATCAGTAGTATTTTTGTACTGTAAAAGTTGTAGCTGCTAATATCATTGTGTAAAATTTGGTGTCTTGAGGCCAGTGTGCTGCCAGCTGTCAGTAGCGTCAGCGCGTGATGCTCTTTGGCTGCTGTGAATCACACCGTCTTTTTTACTCTTGTTTATCTGTCACTAAGAAGGAGATTTTTGTTTTCTCCTTCAGCTATTAACCTCCCCTCTCTTTCCTCGCCGACGCTTCACCTCACAATGTCCTTCTCTGCCCCCGTCGTCGCCGCTCTTGAGGGCTATGTCTTCGACCCCGAAGCCGGATTTGCTCGCCTTGGCCCCTCCGAATCCCCCTGCCTGAACTGAGTTTCGATCCACCGGTACAACCGCCCCACCTGCATCGTCGATAAGTCGGAGACTTGCTGTATCTGGTGTCAGCTCGATCGCAAGAAATGTACCGCTGTATGTCCTGCAATTTTCATCGATGCTTCTCCGATTCGTCGCCTCTAACACCTTTCAGATTCTTCTCGAGCTCAAGGCCGTCGTCCAGTACTTCTGCAACACTGTTGATGGAGAAGTCAACGTCGATCGTACTCCTCTGCAACGCTAGCGTGTCATTGAACGTCTAAAGAACATTAGCTCTATGCTCCGCTCCCTTGTCGACGTGCTGGCGAACCGATGCGTCACTAGCCCCAGTAATCCCGTTGGTGTCACTCCCAAGTTGCAAGCCCAGGAACTTGCTATAGGCCGCGAGTATCTTGCTCTTATCTACCTGGTTCTGGTTAGAAGACCTCTAATCCTTTGCCGACACTTTATCGCTAACTTATTTCCAGGCTGGTGCTGAACGACATACTGACGATGAGATTAATGCTAACATCGCTGGAATTATCTCTCTCTGCACCCGCGAATGCAGCGAGGTTGAAGCCTTCACTTCGGCGCTGAATCGCCTCCCGCTCGCCTATTCTACCCCCCTCACCCACGAGATCCCAACAGAGAAGGCCAAGTGGCCTAAGGAGTTGCCTAGCAATTTCGTTGCGCTGATGAACCGATGGATCGAAGAGGGTAAGCCGGTCCCTCGCATTGTTATTCGCTTTGCTGGGTAGGGCCCTTCTCGCCGCGGGGCCTGCCCAGGCGGTTCCTCAGAAGCGTCACCGAGCCACCCAAAAGTCTGAGGACGAAGGGGAAGATGATGGTAACCAGGGTACTCCTGCTCCAGCTGCTGCTCGAGGTAGAGGTAGTGGACGTGCTTGTCGTGTTGTTGGTGGCCGTGGTGACACTTCGGCATATCCTCGCTGTGAAAGCGTAGCTCGACTTGTGCTTGCTGATTTATGGACTTGGTATTCTTTCTGGTTTCGGCTTCGTCTCTTGCGCCCTTTCGGCAGCGGATGTTACCCTCTGCCTTCGAGACGGCTTGCCTCGGTCTTCTGCTTTTAACTGTTTTGTGGTTTTAGTAATGCATGAGCTTTAGTAAATTCAATTTAAAGGTCTCTGCCTGTTATGTGTTTGTATATGTCTCTAAGCTGAGAGGTTGAAGAAATCCCAACTTCTTTCTGACAATCAACGTCTTTAACCAATAATCCAACTGGCTCCCCTCCCACAACTTTGGTATGTCTCCAACGAAGTACAACCTATCACAACTATTACCAATGCTGTGCTCGTCAAGAAAGACCTTTATCTTTTCCACACGCGTCTACGCAATCTGGGAAGTGGTATTTAGAAATGAAGCTGGCCAAGAGCTGCCGCACCCTGCGTGCCTTACCCGCAATCCGAGAAACTTTCGTGCCTACCTGGATTGCCGAGATCGGCACACTTGGTTAAAATTTGACTTTGGTAACCTGGCCGCATAAAAAGCATCGCTGGTTTCATCTCGGTCGCCTGAGACAGCAGTTGGACATGCAGGTAGTCTTGGCGAAGCTTGAACTGTTGGAGGAGACAAAATTTCACAATTTGCAGAAATGATGTGCTACCCACATATTAATCTCTAATTGAGAACTGGACTTCTTGCAGTCTACTAAGCTTGTACCTTGACCTCCTCCTAGTTCTGACCTTATGAGAAGAACCGGAAAAAGAGCAGCAAGCGGAATAATTGCTCCGAAGGCAAATCGGAAAGGCCACTTGATCTGCAGGACGGCATTTGTATGCTTGGCTGATTTGTTGCTAGCCCTTACGGCCTATTCTTGTGTAACCTTGGGATATTAGTAGGGAACGATTGCTGACGTGGCGTGTCTGGTGAAGTTGTCTGTATGCAGTAAGCACACACTAACCAGGCGTTTACATAGACGCTGTGGCTGTTTTATAACGTCCGATAGAAAGCCTTGTTGGCTGCGGTTTGCACTTCCATGTCAGTTTGCTGGAGATGGCAGTTGGCTATTGGTGGGTTGGCTCACTGGTCTTGCCTACTATGCGTAGTGCATGGTACCATTGGGCTCTAATAAGAAACAGGCTTGCTTATTATGTACAAAAGGCTTCAAGGTCCCAACTAAGGATCAACCATATGAGACTGAAGTCTGCTTCAACATCTACTGACACTTGCACTTTGTGATCATGGAGGATTCGAAACCTCGCTCTAACCGATCCTCGGAGGTACCGCCAGTTAATACGCCAAATTTCGAACAGTCTCCAGAGAAACATTCATCCGATAAGACAGGCTCACCTGAAATGTTATGGCATTTCCTTGAACCACCTGATGACCGAATGAGCAAATTTATTCGAGCCGACCAAGACTGGGACCAAGACAGTAGTCCCAGCCACAAGCGAAATCTCTTGAAACATGCCTCAGAACCCAAAAGCAAGCGCATTTCGAAGCCAGCTTCGTATAACAATCTCGAAAACACCATCAAAGATGCCTCCTACGATTATGTTACTATGCCTCCTACTGCTATTGCCAAAGAGGGAGGGCCAGCCTCCGCCTCGTCTGTATCCAATGCACAAGCTCAAACACAGCTGGACAAATCAGCGCTTCAACAAGCCGTTCTTTATTTTGGAGATGCTATTATTTCTTTGATGTGCAATGAGAGCTGGTTTGAATCAGTAATGTTGTTCCATTCTCCAGAGTTTATCTGCAGGAGGATTACCGTCGCCCTCATCGGACTACTGCATTCAGGCTCAGAAAGCGTTAGCGTAGTTGAGGAATCAGAGAGAGATAGGAAGAACTCTCCCGAGAGCATTTCACATGAGTTTCGGAGCCAGCTTGCTCGCTACATATGCAACGAGATGCAAAAGAGTTATCGGAACCAAGGAAAAGACAACATCACGAGACAACTACAAGTTGAACATGCTATTCCACTGAGTATTCTACGAACCATGCAGAGCCTGGGTATATGTAATCAGGTAAAATCTGATTCCGGACACAAGGTTTACTCAGTTGTTGCCTACATTTGTCTCTTTGAAGGATCTTTGTTCTCGTCCTTTTCCTTAACCCTGCGCCAAAACCTGTATGACAAGTTCTCTCCAGTATTGAGTTACATCGAAGCTACTATTCTGAATTCGTTCTCACAGGGTGCCAAAGCTTTAGGAGATGGGGTTTCACCCGCCGAAGTAACCCTGGGAGCAACCAGCTCCGACCAAAACCGAACTGTAGATATAGTTACGGATTGGCGCCCTTGGGAGTTTCTTGAGTGTCAATTTGGCCAACAAATCCCACCTCTCGCTTCAATTGTCACTTATACCGGTTTTGTTTCTTCTGCATTTGCAGGGACCTGTTCAGACTATGTTGAAATGTTTTGGCCTTGCACTGGCCCGTTGTTCCTGAAAGTCCTTGAAAAGCTGGTGAAGGCTCGCAATACCAAGGCAGAATACGCAACAATAGACGGTAAGCAGATTACAAACTCTGGCACAAACTATTCATGGATGCAGGCGAACGTAGCTTAGCAGGAATGATTTGAGAGAGACAAAAAGTATCTGCAATGGCCCAGTAAAGCTAACGCAATATTATCAGATAAGACACAAAAGCTCCGTCTTCGCATGAGTCTCTCCGCAGACGGAGGCGTTATAGTCAAGGCAACCTCCTCTGACGATAACTTGGTGCAGATCGCGCAACTGACTGTTTGGATTTGCTCCGCCTTTCGTCTTGGACCAGAAAGCGACACAGAGCATACCTACTATAACATTGGCTATATCCGGGAAGTAAAAGAAATCTCTCTCCATTCTAATTACCGATTTTTCCAAGTGTACAACCATCTACGACCAATAAAACCTGATCAGCAATCCTGCTGGCAAGAGATTGTTGCCCCGACAGCTGTTCTGTGCCAGCATTTTCCAATCCCTGAACGGCACGATGAAGTGGGACTCGAACTACCTCTTGGAATTTTCTGCGCAATGACCAGTGTCCGTCATGCGGTGGAGTTCGAGGGTGGTATAGTTATGAAGTCTCTCGACAGTATGCTTGTTCCCATCCAGCGCAAGAACGACATAGTACAATGGCATTTTGTACGTGGCGAAGACGAAAGCCGGAGATTTACATATCAAGATGGTATAAGCAAATGTCCAGGTCGTGCATTTATTGATACTGTCAACTTCGAAACACTGCGGTCTACTCGCGCCATTGTAGGATGGTGCCGACGTGCTCGCAAGGTCATCGGACGAGAGGATGCTACTTACGAGACTATTGATTATTCCACCACAAAACCCTTGTCTTATGGTTTAAATATCTCCGGCGGGGCGCTCGGCTTCCAACAATTTGCCGCGGCTCAGCTCAACTTCACATTGGGCCCCAAAGATACCAGGGTCGTTTTTCAGCGCTCAGGCGCGTTCAGGAAGATTCTTCAATTCGCAGGTAGAAGCCACATTATGCTTCACGATACTGAGGAAAAAAGGGCATGGCTTGTCAATGCTGACGATGTGATCCTTCACATTATCCAAGCCAGATTATCCCGAAATCAACCATCCAACCAACTACCGAGTCTTTTGAAATACTTGGATACAGCGTTTAAAACACTTGAGCAAAATGAAGACTGGAAACTTATAAGCTCAAGCGAAAGTGTCAGTAGCATGGTGACCGAAATATGGTCAATGCTCGAAATGCTTCTAGACAAATCAACCGGGTTAAACAAGACGCCAGAGCGCAGCGTCAGAATGCCATTCCAGAAAGAAATATTCGGATTCGAGTTTATGGGTATTGTAGAAGAGAGATCACCTCTTGAGACAAAACAATATACCATGAGAAGTGCCAGTGGGGGGTGGACACAGTTGATAAAAGATACGGGGACTTTGGTTCTGTTTGCAAAGGGATTTCATGATCTTATCGAACCTGAGTCACATACCAAGGGCGAATGTTCAGCCTGGCGGAAGATGCCGAAAGGCGAAGATTACTTAAGTACAACAGTCTCCATTTTGATGGACCTTTACACCCTGGCTGGGAGCAAGGGCGATCTTCGACATCTTACGAGCAGTGGGTTGTACTGGCGCTCCGGAAGCCTGGTATTCGATGATTGTCTTGACCCGCAATCTCCCGCGTGTCTTTGCAACAGACTGCAGGATATATCACACTCCGACTCTAATCCAAGCACTGCACCAAAGCTTGAAGCGAATGGGGGTGTCATTTTCGGGAAACCGTCATCATTCTCGCCTCCTACACATTCCTTGGAAAAGGCCTTCAGGAATATGTTAAACAGAGGGAGACCCAGGAAGCAACATTGTCAAAATGTTTACACCCATCACAATACCTCAATTTCCTTGTCTGCAATAGATGTAGACCAAGGCCAGGGAATCTCGAATCCAAGTAGTGTCAGCTCGATTATTCAATGACCAGGCGATGATAGCTCAAGTAATAAAAAAGCAGAGGGTGATTAGTCACTTGAATAAAAGAATGATGTGAAGATCTGAAATAGCAGCAGGGTACGTGGTGCGGACTTAATAGATCGGGGACGAGATGGCGAGTGCTTGGTGGGATTCAAAGGGTCAGTTGCTATGCCTGTTCGAAGCGAGAATGTATAAGATATAACAAATAGGTTAAAATAACCAACCTTGAATTCTAATAAAAATTTTTATTTAGGGTTTAGTCTAAATCTGTCATAAATAACACTGTCCACGGTAGCCAGCACCGTGGAACCACTGCGATACAAACACACTCTTGAGGCTGACGCGATTCGACCTAAAGAAGGCATTCAATCTTCAACTCGAGGATGTTGAGCTCCGTGACTCCCAGCTAAAGAACCTTCCTAATGAAAACACACTCCTTGTTGTGCTGGCAGTCGCATCGCTGCCTCTCCTGTTAGCTCTGCTCCTGCTCTCGACTTCTTCCAATTCTCCAGTGGCATTTTGAGACAGGAACCTGTCCAATTTCTTACTCGACGAGAGGAGATGTCTCAGTTCCTTTCTTGCCGTATTCCCATCAATATCTTGCTGATCTGGGTTTGCATCATGGTCCAGTAAGCGCAAGATCATCTCTTTCCGCTTTGTGAGTGAGATGCTAGAAGGCCGTGAGCAAGCTAAGATGGGACAGACTCCTGTTTTGTCTGATGCATGTACATCTGCGCCGGCTTCGAGAAGTTTCTTCATCATCCTTAAGTTTCCCTGCTCACATGTCATGAAGAGAGCTGTCCGTCCACAGGCATCCTGCGAGTTGATGTCAATGAGAGACGAAGCATCGTGACTACCAGGGTCCACGTGGGTCAGACTTGCACGATGTCTAGACCCATCTAAAGTCTCCAGCACAAGGCCCAGTATCTTGTGATCATGACACCTGTGCAGAGGTGTATGACCCTCTCGATCTCGAACATGGAGTAGAGACGGTATGGTTAAGAGACTTGATATGACTGCAGTGTTGGACTTATCGATTGCCAACATCAGTGCTGTGTCGCCACTTGCGTTCTTCAGTGCAAGTATATCATCCATCATCAGCTTCGGAAGAATGGCCTTTTCCACCGTTGTGTCAAGCGCAGCTTCATGCAGCACGGTGTTTCCTTTGGTATTCCGTTGGCATGAAAGAACCAGTTGGTCCCTTTCGGCTTGGGCAACAAAACCCTTTGTGCAGCACCACTCAACCGCCCTCTTCAGGTCCCCAGCAATGCTGGTTGGGTCGTAGCCAAGTCGGTGCTCCAAGACTTGCCTTAGAGCGAAGGCATACCTAGATTGCCCTTCCTTCTCGTAGATTTGGCAGACTAGTTTTGAGATCTCTTCGATTTCGGAGTGGCTATCTCTTGCATGACGCACGTAGCCATGTAATAAAGCAAGTCGAAGCCATTCTGTTGCCGGACCCCAGACTTTCAGAGTAAAATACATCCTCCCAACGCTCAACCATATATTTCGTTGTTCAGCGTCTTCTCTGTTGATCATGGGAATGATATGATCTCTTAAATAATCCTGTGCCCTGATTCCGAATACGTCATGATTCTCTGTCGACTTGAGAAGGAGGTTGACGTAGCGTTCCTGAAGACGGAAGCGCTCTTGAAAGGTGATGGTAACGCCTTTCGCTTTATTTAACTCGTGTGAAAGCCGAATGACTTCAAGTTGAACATTTGATGCGATGACTGGGATGTTTGAGGCTTCGAGGTGATCGACTTGTTGTATCGTGGCTTGAAGCCGGAACTCTTGTTCCATCAGGCTCACTGTGCTTATATTTGTCGTCTCGGCTGTATCGTGCATCATGTCCCAGTCTGCATCGGTAGGTGTTAGGGTGGCCGAGTCGGAAGGGATAAATTCCTGAAGTGCAATGTGTTTGGCAAAGTCCTCTGCCGACGTCAGCCAGTCCTCATTCTCGACTTCCGAATCATCCAGACGCTCGGGTGTAGAATCAGCTTTACAACTGGCGTGCCCGACTCCAAGGACTCGTTGAACGTCGTTCATGTTATCATCATTTATGCTGCTAATCATCAGGACTGTTCAAAGAAATAATGGACTGGTGGTTGAATTACCCTCGTATCAAGTCTCGATTGATTGAGAGAAACTGGACGTGACGATCTATCCATTTGAACAAATTTTCGTTCTCTCTCCAATCCATTGTAATAGCAAGCTTGGCTTTTTGTCTTAACGAGAGCCTTGATCCTGAGTCACGGATTGCTTGGTTTGCCTTCGAGATATTGTCTTGGAGCTTTTGAAGGTCACGGTTGAGCCGACGAAGATGTGCACTGATGACTCCATAATGGGCTCCTTCGTCATTTGGATGCTTTCTTCTTCTGTCCTGCAGGACACATTCGAACTGTTGTGATATGTGATGAAGTGTCCTGCTGGTAGCGTTCCATCGATCGAGGGTCTCGTGTGAGTCTTTTATCGCATTTACGCAAGTGTCAATAGCTTTACAAGTGCCAACGATCGCCTGTGAAACGGCGATCGCGCCACTGATAGTCTCTAACACTGGCATATCACCTGTTGATCTTGGATTGCACGTCTTGGTCCAAGTATGACTAGGGGGAAATGAAGATTGTTCAGGGTTCAGATGAAGAATTACGGGGAAGATGAGACGTTGGAAGAGGTGAAATTTGGTATCCCTTGCAAGTGCTCCGCCTCCGCAAAAGCCAAGACCTTTTGGACCTGGGGACCATCTATCTACCCCATGATCGAAAATCGGGGAATCTCGGGTCTGGGGAATGTGGATATGGCGAGGCAGAATCAGGCTTTGAATGCTGTGGAACACCAGTAACCGCCCGTGGCTTGCTATGAAATATCGGTGTAAGTGAATTAATATCACGAGGACCAGACTTTTCGTAATGGAATCAGGCCCGAAATCCGGTTGGTGGGTTGAGTGCTAGGTTGTTGCATCAACGACATGCGCTTTCTCAACTTTCCATCCAACATTCGCTGCAGTTTCAACACCCAAGTGCCGCCACCTTGGCTTTTAATGTCATATCATCAATTAAATAACGTACTAAGCCCCAGTGGCTGTAGGTCCTCAAATTCTCCAATAGTCCAACGTTTTGGCAGCCTCGTTTCAAGCCCCCAGATGACGCCAAGCTTAAGCCCAAACAACCCAAAAGAAAGAAACCTCGCTAACGCAGCGACGTGGCTGGCTTTCGATTTGCCTTTAGTCCATGCCCAGAAGATCATGAAAGTGAGTTCCGTCATTTTTCGGGGATTTCCCTTGCTATGCTTTCAGCTGGCAGGGTATAACTCGTATTCAACCTTGAATATTTCGTTCCGTCGCAACGGTGTCTGCGGGCTGTATGCAGGCTGCTCTACGCCGTTTGCCGTCAGGTTCTCTAGGCACAGCGCTGATGGCAAAGCCTCAATTACAATTTCATCGACAAAACGCCCGGCCGTTGCTCGCTATTTATGTTTGCGGACGTTCCAGAAATCTGCCTCATGCTTTTTCGACTACGCCTTCGACACAGACCTACCACTTTTTCTGAATAGACCATCATCATGGCTGAAAAGAAGATATTCCCTCTTTCTGGCTGGGTTGCCAAGCGCAGAAATGATTGGGAGAGATGGATACGACGGCAAATTAAAGAGCGTGGCGGTGATCGAAGCGTTCTCTGTATGTACGACATCACAACGGCGAAGGAAATCGTGACGAACTGATGCCCGTACAGGCGATACTACCTCGCCAACCGAGATCAGGGAATCTCTCACCCATCTTGCAGAGCACCTACCCACCGTAACCGTCGACGAACTCGAACGAGCTTTCAGTATCGCCCAGAATATCTCGTACTATGCTGTTCATGATAATGGCTCTGACAACCCGATGCCAAACGACCTGACCGAAGACGAGAGAAGTTGTATCCGAAAAGAGAGGGAACACGTGTTCTCTCAGCCGGGCATGCCCATCATTATCATCACGGTGTCCTTGGCAGCATTTTTACAGGGCCATGTTCAAGCTTCGATCAACGCGGCCGATATTTACGCTATGGACAAATCGAACCCTCTGCGCCTTCCGCTAGGAGATGAGATTTGGAGTTCGGGGGCTATGAACGCGATGCCATATCTCACTGCAGCCTTGCTTGGGTCTCCATTGTCGCTTCCGATCAACATCTGCACCGGTCGTCGCGGTGCACTGACTGTCTCTGCGATCCTAATCATTGCAAGTTCTATCGGCTCTGCGTTCTGTCAAACCTGGCTGGAACTACTCTTGGTCAGGATAATTGCTGGTGTTGGTATATCTAGCCTTGTGTCACTGGCAAGTCTCCTTGGACTATTGGTCTAACAGGTATTTAGCTATGGGTATCAAAGCAGTCAGTGCGCCTGTCCTTGCATCAGAGACAGCTGTGAGATTCTGGAGAGGCTCCATTGTACTGGCCTGGCAGCTATGGTATGTCGTTCAAATCCATCCAGTATCTCCATCTAATCTTTTTAGGGTTGCTTGCGGCATCCTTATAGGCTCTGTCATCAACATGGTCATCGCTGACGCCACAGGCTATCTCGAAAGCAACGGCGAGAATGAGTCTCGGTTGGCTCTTCGTCTCATTCTGGCTGCCCCAGCTGTGCCGGCATTCTTCCTGTTCATCTCTGTCGCCATGTGCTATGAGAGCCCACGATACTATATGCGATCCGGAACCCCTGGATTCAGCATTGACCGGGCGTTCCAGATTCTACTTATGATTCGGTCTCATCGTGTAAGAAGTTCTCCTCTCTCCCCCCTCACATTAGCTAATTAGCATTATGCAGCTGCTGGCTTTGCGCGATCTGATTCTCATTTGGTGGCCCAACAGACCTCAGAGAACAGAGCCCGACCAGGCAAGGCTGCAGACGAACAGGCGCAGCGGATTGACGTACATGGGACGCGTGGTGGCATCTTTGAAGCTGTCAAAGGCACAGTACTCAACTCTTTTCCGAGCCCGAAGCCTGAGAAATGCAGTATACAGCACTTGCATAGTATCTCTGGCCCAGCAGCTCTGTGGAGGTAAGCCGTAGCCCATCCTATTCCAGCAATCTACTGACCTTAGTCCAGTCAACGTGTTCGCGTTCTACTCCAACAAGATATTCAGTGGGGCCTATGGTAATCTCAAGGCGACTTTGGCATATAGCGTCGGGTTTGGTATGTGTTCAAAAAGCATTCGAATTTGTGAGCGTTAAGTTTAACACTAACTCTTTATTACAGGCGGAGTGAACTTTCTCTTTGGACTGCTTGCCATGAGGTCAGTAGGTGTCTTTTAGCCTTGCATTATACTAACAATCACAAGATCTATCGACACTTTGGGCCGTAGAAGATGGCTGCTTTTTACACTCCCATTGATGAGTCTGTTCCTCATGGCAGCAGCCATTGCATACAACGACAACTTCTCAAAGGGCGTAGAAGCACGGAACATAGTCGGAACGGTCTTCGTATACTGTTAGTTCTTTTACATTTACCATTTGAGGAAAACTTAACTGACGGGACACAGGTTTCGTGGCCGCTTATGCCCCAGGCCTAGGTAGGTAATCAGTTTTGTCTGAATCTGGATACGACTAACGCTAGTTCAGGGCCCATCCCATTCACTTTGGCGTCTGAGAGGTGAGTGTTTCTTCAATGACTTCTTATCCGTTGACACTAACTTGATCCAGTTTCCCATCATCTCATCGCGAAGCAGTAGGTCCTCTTAACTACGTTTGTGCTCACTTACTGACATGAAATCAGGGTGCCTCAGTTGCAATCTCCATGAATCTTTTCTTCGCTGGTCTCCTGTCAATCCTGTTACCAGAGATCTATGACGCTTGTCATGCCCGAGGAACACTCGGTGTATTCTCAGTCCTCAATATCATTGCATTCATACTAGTCCTCTTCCTGATTGAGGAGACCAGTAGTCGAAGCTTGGAGGATCTGAAGAAGGTATATGAACGCTCGAAGACTCGACTAGTCATGTATGTATGGAAAGTACAGATTCCACACTTTGTTCAAAAGTGGATGCTTTGGAAGAGTAATGTTGAAGATCCTGAACCTTATGAGAGCTATGGTGAGGAGAGACATGGTGGCGAGTCTGATTCGGAGTTGGAGATGGAGAGGCTGGGAGAAGCACGTTGAGTCCGGGTCGAGTACTGAGATGTATGAGGGCTATGGTATTGAGTGTAAGAAAAGTACAAATATTATCTCACTGTTATAAGGCTCAATGGTCAATTTTTTACGACCTGATGCTATGACTTTTGCTGAAATTGGAGATATCCATCATAGATGTCAAGTGAGGTCTGTTTAAGGTTGAGCGGTAAACCTTAATACACCTTCACAAACAGGTCGATCAAATTCCCATAACGCATCGTTAGTCATATTGAATTCCTGTCTGACTACAGAGACTAAGAAAGAATTATCAAGCATTGATGATCGCTTGCGGAAAAGGTCATTCACCTACATGTGAACTGTCTCAAATTCCTTTATTTAGTCTCGTAGTCCCAAGCTTGAAGAATTTTGTCTTCGCTTAATCATGACATCAAACAGTCGCGCAATAGTGACTTCAGAGCTTGTTGCTGCTACCTTTGAAGTGGTCATAAATTGTAGAGGCATCTTAATCGCCCAATAGTGAGGGCAATACCTAAAGTCTGAGTTGATTGGACTTAATGTGGTATCTTAATACATCTCCTAGACATATCATTCAAGTATCAACTGAGATAATTATTGAGCATCAGAAGATTAAACTGTATATGCTTATGATACTTATGTCTTTGTCTTCGATCAAGCTAAAGATATCCATTGCAGGTTCCAGTCGGATGGAGGTTCTATCATGATCTCATCATAGACTGGTCTGGCCTCTTCTTTCTCATCTGATCTAATAGATAGTATACCTCGGAGAACAGATGATTTCTTGAAAAAAGTCATTGTTTTCAATTTTGGTCTTCTCTCGACTGGGACAGTTGAGAGCCCAACCCTTTCGAACCTGTTTCCGCTTCTCTTTAATAAGAGAACAACATATTCTCCTTTTTGAACGTCGTTTGCATCTTCCGACCTGGTTCCTTTGCCGATGATTGCCAACCTGTAGTTCCCACAGTCTCTAGTTGACGGAGCCTGAGCACCACTAAAACTAGTATCGGGAATCACGGTAATCGGCTCATCCTCACTGCTGATTGTCACCAACAAGACTGGAACATCCATTGCTGTTACATTCTGTCGGACAACAAACGAGGTCTCGAAGGTAATTTTTGACACTTGTGCGATATATGTGTACACGTTCAGTATTCTTGGAACAGTGGCTGTGCTTGGAACTCTACCAGGAGGCTGTGTCTCGAGTGTAATGGGCAGCCTAAACTTCTTAATGCAGGCGATCATGCTATGGTTGGGAGTAATGTAAACATCAAAAATGTATTCCATTTTTAGTGAACCCATCTTCACTGAGGGTCTCGCTTTATCGTCGAGGTTAGTCAGTTTCTTTTCTGCACATTGGACATCTGGAACTTATATTTACTCACGTAGCTGAAACAACCACATAGGGCTCGACGGGCTTCCCAGGTGTTCGATCTGATATGTGACTGGTCCACTCCAACCAGCCCAAGACCAACTTGGGAAGCCTTCGCGTCTTTGCAGCGAGTTCTCTTTTAAGGAGACCCAGAGTAGAGCTTTCTCCAAAAGGTCGCTTAGTATCCCATGAGCTTCGATATTCGCTGCTGTCTTGGGCGTGATGCTAAATTTGTTGAGGATTCCCATCATAGCTCCGACAGCATCGGTGGGATTGGTAAGATATCTCTTGCTGTACTCGGTAGCGAAATTGGCGTATTCCTCAAACGATCTGTTTTTTTCATTCGGATGCAATCGTTGGACAGCACCCCCGAAGTCGTAGTCGTCTTCGCTTGAGGAATCTTCTTCAGTAGTACTTTTGGTACTGCTGTACATAGTTGGACTTTTCAGGTCTGTAGTGCCGTCCGATTCGAGAATACTAGCTCTCGAACGCAAACATGGTGATGCATTTCCCCTTCTTTTCCATCCATCGTTCCAGGGAGAAGTATCTTGATAAGCGGTCTTTAACAGCCTTGTTTCTAGAACATAGCTTTCTCTCCACTCGCTGTATCTCCCAGTATGAAAACCACAATATTTCCCCGAACTAGGCAAGCGAAAGTTATGTAGGTGATACCTGCAAGAGTAAAAGACCTCGGTTTCTGTGAAATAAAGGCAGCATCGTGAGAGCACATCCTCTTGGAATGTCCAACCGCGACTTGTCCATACTGTCTCCGCCAGAAGATCTGGTAACGTAGGTCTTGATGGAGCTACTATCACAGATTCATAGCGGGAAACAATTTCTCCAATAAATTCTTGGTGTCGAGGATTGAAGAGCCCTGGTAGAGGTGTATTTGCATCCTTTCCAGCGGCAGCAACGATAGTGAAAGAAGCTTCTTCATAGATAAGGTGCATCTTATTCACAAGTGCTTCCTTATCCACAACATCGTGCTGTCGAATACAAAGCAAGTCAATCCATATATATCTCCATCCCAAAAGTTTAGTCAATTTTATAGTGTCTTTTATTGTAAGAGGCAAGTTATCGAGGCACAGCCGATATTCTAGCTCATTACTCGATGTTCCGGTCGACTCCGTTGTAGGAGTAGGTTCGAAAAGACTCTCAATCCACTCAACACGCTCACGGTCAGTTTTTGTATGCAGAATACCACCCCAGACGTATGAAAGGGCAATATAGTCGATATCGTGTGATGGGACAACAAGGGACTTGGCATCGACGTCGATAACTCGGAATCTCCCCGTAGACCTAAGAAGCGCCTGCTGGGAGTCTTTGGTAGCCATGTAGTGCGTATGATTTTCATGGCATTCTTTTATCCATGTCTTCAGTAAATCCCGGTCAATCATTGGAGGAATTTTGCGCCTGCTCAGCACTTGATGCACATCCTGATCGAGATCCTCGGTAAAGTATTCGAAATTTCCGGGATCTTGAATCCTATCCAATTCACAGAGCGTGTACCGAGGCGAACCGTAAAAACTTCTCTGATTCTTATCTGGCTGCCAATCCGTTCCCAGCGACGGTCGATATCGAAAATACGGGGTCCCTGGACTCTCGCCAAAGGGAGCCAAGCGAGGTGTCATGAAATTGCGGGATTTTTCTGAACTCTCGCCATAATGAGCCCAGAGAGTAGTCTTTATCCAAACGTTGATGCTCGTTGACAAAGACGGTTCCCAAACCTCATCTTTCCACTTAGCCCAGAGAATATTGACAGTCTGTACCACAAAGCGACAGAACGAACAGCTCTTTCTTTGGGCAATTTCTGCGAGCGTGCCTAGCTGGAAGCACTTGATTTCTTGTTTGAAAAGGGCATCAAAGTCTATAAGTAAACAGGACAAGCAAAGCTGGCCTTGATCATCCATAGCGAAAGCCTGACCTGACTAGTAGTGGTTAAGGAGATTTTTCCAAAGAGTACAAGAAAGGTTGAGAAAGCTAAGTTTATGTGATAGCGGGGTAAGGAGGTTTAAGTATTAGTCTAGCTTGTTCTGCTGGCATATTTCAGCTGGCATGCAGCCTTGAAGTATGAGGCTTCAAGAACGCCTTACTGGCTTCAGGCTTTTCCCAAAGAGGAATAGTAAACCCGCAATCACTGCAAGTGGTCACTCTGTTATCCAATTACCTGTGTTGGCAGCATAAAGTATATTCTCATGGCTTGCACTCCCTCCATCAGCCCGTGATCACTCGATCCGGAGCGGGGCGGTAAAGGCATTATCTAGCTCCATGGGTATGCGCTCTATTTCTTCATCGATTGAGAATTTGGGTGCTGTAGCTACATTGGTGAAGAGACGAGATTCGGAGGTGAATAGCTTGAGATTCATCGTGGGCGTATAAAGGGTGGCGGCGCAGTTCGAGCTTGCATCCATCAAGAGAGATACGAGTGTTTGTATGAGAAGCACCAGCAGGCATTAAGTGCCGGTCTTTGTTTCATAGGTTGCAGAAAAAGAGAAGCCATCGTGTCGCCGTTCGCAACGGAGTCTTGAACCTGGATTGTTTGTAAGGCAATTGTTTGGGCGGAAGATGGCTTTAGCGAGTTTACAATCCGATCGGCGACGACCAACCAGGTGTGCAGTCTTCAAAGGCAGATCAGAGGCGCCAGATGGCTTTGATTTTGGGCACATCTGGGGTAGCAGACGAGATTTGCAGTCGGGACGCATGGCCTCAGTAGTGCTGGGCAGCACTGAGCAGTCCGAATCGCGCTGGAGATCTCGAATAGTACGATCAGTAACTCAGAAAAAAAGGAGGAAAGGAATTGAAGACCCATAGAGCCACACTTCTTTCGTGACTGTTGGCAGTGGAGGCAAGTCTGTTGGGCGGCTTCTTCAGCCACACAGACACACAAATAGTCTCGGGTCACGTCGAGGTGTCACCAAACACAGAAAACATGGGAACCGCGAAGGGCCAGGGAAGTTTTCGAATCCCACATCTTTGTTAAAGACAAAGTCTCGAAGTGTCGTTGCGATAGTTGACAAGAGAGACATATTAACAGTCTGAAGAAAACAAAAGGCCATGGGATTGGTGAATACTCGGTCTCTTTGCGGCGCTCGACATCAGGTAAGGCGCGTGGTCCTCTCTTATGATGAGTTTAGTAATTGGCTCTAACTTTAGGACTAAACCTCATCATAAGGGTCCCAAAACTAAGGCCTAAAATGATCATAAGAATCCTAAGATCTATGGTAGAATCACCATAAATTAGTATCCAGGACAATTCTAGACACTGCTAGCAAGGATATTAATATTCGGACTTCTGGTAAGTGGTAGATATAGTTGATGAACTTCAATTATTCTATCAATCTACAGAGACAGGGAATCCTCTATGCCACGATCTCCACCCGTCTTTTGTTCCACTGGTGAGTCAAAGCCTTCGCCTTGGGCTGCCTCTTGACTTCATCATACAGCCTGGCAGTAAGATACTTGTAGATCCAAGGAGAAGCACCATTGTACACAATGCTATGATCACTATCAGTGAATGTAAACATCTTCATCTTCTCAGGCGACACGCCAGCCCCAACAAGGAGGTCAATCATGGCAGCGGCGTGCTGGTAGTGGACGTTGTCATCACCTGTACCGTGGAGGATGCTGAAACTGCCAGCGATGTTCTTGAAGCCATCGACCTTGTGCACTGCCGTCTCCAGGTAGCCGTCTTTATTCTCATCGAGGGTCTTCATGTAGCGCTCGGTGTACATGGAATCGTAGAATCGCCAGTCTGATACAGGAGCCGTGATCAAACCAAAGCTGAAGACGCCAGAGTCGGCCTCGACGGTCTTGGCTGTGAGATATCCACCATACGACCAACCCCACATTCCGATCTTGTCAGCATTGATGAAACTATATCTCTCAATGAGCTGTTCTGCAGCCCAGATTTGGTCGAGAGGCTCAAGCTTTCCGAGCTGAGAAGTCACAAGGGAACGATACTTGCGACCACGCATGGCTGTTCCTCGATTATCCACGGTGTAGACGATGTACTGAAGTTCGGGATCAGACGAGATGTATGACTTCCATCCCAGAGCCTGGAAAGACTTGGCGACGCGCTGAGAGTTGGGGCCGCCGTAAGGAGTGAAAAGAACGGGGTACTTCTTAGCGGGGTCAAAGTTTACGGGAAGTTGCTGCATGACGTTCAAACTGTAACCGTCTGGGTGCTTGAGTTCGAAGTATGTAATGTTGGGCATGTTGTACTGAGTGATATTCTTGTAGAATGCCTTGTTGTCGACAAGAGTTCGGACAGGCTTGACGGTGCTGTTGGTGGTGTAGAGCTCTTGGTAAGGAACATCGGGACCCTGGTAGTGAAGGATGTAGTACCCACCACTGGAAGAGAAAGATGCGGACCAGTAACCAGGAACAGTGTCATTAACGAGAGGAGTGATCTTCTTAGTCTCCCACGACACCTTGTAGACATGTCGCTCAGTAGAGTGTCGCTTCGAAGCTTGGAAGTAAACGAGCTTCTTGGCCGTGTCAATGTTTAGAATAGTAGAGACCTCCCATTCACCCGACGTAAGCTGAATGGCCTTTCCGCCCTTGACGGGGTACAAGTAAATATGGTTCCAACCATCCTCATCCGAAACATCAACATAGTAAGCATCCTTCTTCTTGGCGCTCAAGGGACCAATAAAGGAGATGGAGAGAGTGTTCTCAAGCCATCCGTCGCTTCCGTCGCGCGTGCGCACGACCTTGGACTTGAGAGTCTCAGGATTGACGACGACGTGGGCGTCGTGGTCTTGGACGCGGTTGAAAGCGCGATAGATAAGCGAGGTGTGACTGTTGGTGACCCAAGCGACTTCGCCGATGATAAGCTCTTCAGGCTTGAATGCATCGACGGGGACAGGCTTGTACTCGCGGCTCGAAAGATCAAGGATGTTAAGTTCAACAGTGGGGTTCTTGGAACCGACCTTAGGGTATCGAAGATCGAGCTCGCGGGGGTATGTAGGTGCCAGCTTCTGGTTGTCCATGTAGTAAGGAATGGTGAAAGTACCAACTCCAGTCTCATTGAAGCTCAAGAATGCGAGGAACTTGGCATCGGGAGACCACCAGAGCGCAGAGCGACCGCCGTAGATTTCCTCCTCGTAGACCCAATCAGGAACACCGTGGAACATATCAGGTCCGCCATCAGAAGTAATCTGCTCAATCTTGCCTTGAGCATCGCGGATGAATAGATTGTTTCCACGGACGAAAGCCACAGCCTTGCCGCTGGGCGCAAACTGCGCGTACTGAATATCGCCAACCTGATCCTCCACCAAAGGCTCACTCTCGCCAGACTCGACATTCAGGATGAAGTAATCCGCAAAGTAAGAGTATCGATACTGCTTGGTGTAGTTCGACGCGGTCAACACGCGCTTCGCATCGCCGCTGATCCAATACTCGTGCAGGTCATCGGGGAGTTTATCCGCCGTGACGAACTTGGTCGTCTTCTGGCTGACGATATCCTCAAGGACAAGATCGCCATCACCGTTGAGAACAATGTAATTACCATCTTCACCAGCAGACGACCAGTCCACGCTCATGGTAGTAGGTCGCAATTTGGCGCTGGGACTCGTCTCGTTGAAGGTAAGTAGCCGATCCCCCTCGCCAACAGGCTGATGTGGCTGTCTAGGAGGATCAATTGCGCTGCCCAACGGAGCAAGCGCCAAAAGAGCGGCGAGCACAGTTTTCGCGACCATGATGAACGATTGACGAGGTTACAAAGAGAACCTTGAGGAAAACGAAAAGGAAAAAAAAGGAAAAGTACTCGTTACACGGTGTTCTTATAGCCGTATAGAGTTCACGGGCAAGATTAAGCTTATACCGCGGATCGACAAGGCTAGTGACTTAGTCGCCTTCCCGGCGCGGTTTAGATGTGGAATTGACAGGGATTGCAGACCTGCCCTTTTGGACCATTTTGAAAAAGTCCCCCGTGTTATGTTGCGTTATGCCAAGACGCGATTTCTTGGTAGCGACAAAAGTTCATGAAGGAAGATAAGAATAAGGTTATCATCGGTGATACGAAATGCAATTGGGGGATCGAGCGAGATAATGAGGTCATGATCCCTAAGTTAAACTCATTGTTGAGGTGCACCAATAGCATCGTCGCGTTTGAAGGACCTGCAGGGTAAACACCATGGCTGCGATACGTTACCCCTCATTTGAAATATCGTCGGATGATCAAGTTCAGCATTGATCTCACTTTTAAGCAAATTATATACTTTCCAGGTAAGAAAATGTCCTGACACAATCATTCTTTTCCATCATTTCGGTTCGTGTCTGGGCAATTCAGCGGCACTTTACCTACTCAGATAATGTTTGCGTCCTTCCATCCACTAGATGAACGGAGTAGTACAGAGACTTTTGAATGCGAGTGCTCACATGCCACACTGATCTCTTTCCTAGACAGCATCTAAAAATTGCTATGGCTATCATAGCGAGGCGGGCCGTAACCATATAACTTAGTTATATGCATTCTTATCTGTATTGGTTCAGATGAAATTCTGACATCGTAAAAAATCGTGGTTGTAGGTAAACCGCGCGTCTTACCTTGTCCAAATTCGAGCTCATCTGGCCGTTGGAGAGCCAGCTGATGGTTTATATTACGATTGGAAAATATTTGCCAACGTATGAGCAATGGTAACTTTGGTGTCACCTGTCGTGAACAAGAGCCTAGCTAGTGTATCTTGGCGGTTGTGTTTTCAAGAAAATATTGAACTGCTCTGGTGGAGCCCCCGAGTTGAGGTTCATGGAGTGGCATTCTTGGTTCAATCGAACCCTCTCGCAGCCGGTATCTTGACGGCTTTAATGTTTCTATGCACTATGCCAGCGGTATGCGGGTCTCACAGCCCAGCTATTAGTCACGTTATTATCCCGAATCGAGATGTCCATGATAGATTTTTCTTTGCGGCCATGATCCTAGAAATTAACCTAGGACGCAGGACAGAACAAAGAAAGCAGAAATGTGATCGGTGTTGACGCATTTGGTGTCGAAGAGATGGCTAGATCAGGATGACAGCCCGGGTTGGGATGGTGACGGAGGCATTAATGGCTTGCCAGCCTCTCTTTGACCATAGTCCGTGATACACGACCGATGTGCTTTTGGGAATCGCGTGTGTTAGCCGTTACCCGCAACAAGGTTAATATGCTAAAGTCACTTCAAATTTTGTCCATTTCAGAGGAATCTCAGACTTTCTTACTAATAGCTCACGGCGAATTCGGTGTTATTATCCTCACAATAGTAGTTATTGTGAGTTGTGTTATAATGAAGTTGGATGAATTCTCCTACCCTAGTTTAATTTTTTTTGAAAAAATTAGACAAAAAACCATTTCGAAGCAAAAGTTTCCATTCTATTTGCAAATTGGAAAATAGCAGCAGTCCAAACGGAACTAGTACCACGAGACTGAGTGTAGGCCTTTAAGGTTGAAGAAATACTGAGTACATACGATAACCTACCCGGCATAAAGATGATGCTTCTTGAACCTCGTCACAATGTGTTTTTCAGTAGAAGTGCATACAATCTATGTTTAGCGGTCCCTTCTAAGACGAAAAGATGTTTCCTACCTAGCTCGGTATGCACTCTTATTCTCTGATGTTACTGAGAATGATGTCTTCGGAGACTAATGTAAATGTAAGTGCTAAGCAATGAGGGAGACGATGTGTTGGCACTTTTGTTCTGTCTATCCCAGACAACTGCAATATAAAGGAACATTATTCGACTGTTTGGTTCCAAGAAGCTCTAGAAGGCTTACGAAATAGCCTAGTCTCACTGTAAAGGGCCTATTAAGTAAACTTAACATATTCTCACCGGTAATTGAACTAATTAAACCAAAGCCTTACAATATTATATCTATAAGAAATCTCTTTATTAGCTTTCTTATTGTAATTACTAAGACCATTTAGCAAGCTCATTCCAGGGGAGACGAACTGTCCCTCCATCTCTACAATAAGCAATCCCAACATCCCCTGTCTCTTTTCTATAATAGCACACCAACGTCTTTGGCTCCCAACCCCAGAACCCACCTGCTCCAAGACTGTCTCCCGCACCGTCCAACTCACCTTCTGTCTCCAACTTTTCTATCCTTGCCCTTCTATGCAATTCTGTCAGTCACCCACGCAACTCAAAATTTACCGAGGCAAGCTGATACTTACGTTAATGCATTCTCATAACCCCACACCGCAGCAATGACTCGTGAGGGTGGAGATTGGCAGAACTCCATTCTCCTTTTGGATATAGCCTCATGTTTGATCTCGATATTAGCCGTGGTCGTGCTTTAGACCAGACAGGTTAGCCCCTAAATGTTGCAGTCATCAGACGAGACCTGACTTACTCAGCGGCAAGAAGTTCCATGGGTCGATCTCCGTATGAGTATAACACGTTAAACATCTTTCTTTCCACTTCAGGCCATGGATCCCCAAATTGTTCAACAAGTGAATCTCCCGCGATTTGTAGAGTTTGTTGAGGAGTCACGAGGCTTCGAACTGCCTGCGTAACGTCCTTGTCTACAAATACAGCACCATAGATTTGCAGCGGTGGTCCACTCTGGGGCTGAAAGGCGCCCATGGAACCGGGGCCGTGAATAGGGGTAGGCATACTCCCCGCGTGATGTGGCGGGCTGAAGGACTGTACGCCGGGAGCTACGCCAACAGGCTCACTAGTGGAGGTTTGATGATAGCTTGGCGGATGTTGTCCATAATATGGAGGCGCCGGCGATGCTTGGGGTGCAGGTACATAGACCGGATAGTAGTGTGTCTGCGTGTGAGTGTGTGTTGTCGTCTGTACCGCTGGTTGCTGCACCTGATTCTTGTTTCCGAAAAGCCCCATTATCTTGGCTCCAACCGCACCAGCACCGGCCACCGCAAAAGACTGGGCCACCTTTCCGAACCCGTCTTGGTGTCCATGGCTTTCATGATGTTTACCAAACTTATTGTGAAGGGCAGAGCCAGCCAGGAAACCTCCTCCCATAGCAAAGGCAGTCTTTCCTAGGCCACGGTCTCCATCTCCAAGAGGCTGGTTAGTTGACCCCCCTTCTGTATCATTTAAAGAACTCGCAATCGGAGGATGGTTGGGGTCTTGAAGAGTCTGGTTTTGCTGTCCCCCAGGGGGAGAGACTGGAAACTCCCATTGTGTAGCTCCAGTAGCAGGAAAGACATAGTACCTGGTCAACAGTAAGCAATACGTTTAAAACATTTAATGGGTGTTACTGCAATTAACCATGTATTATGCTCTTGGCTCCAGTTCGCGACCCAGCCCGGTGGTAAAGGCGGCCTATTACCTCCAAGCGGTGCCTCCGCAGAGGAAAAATTAGACGCTGACATGTGAGAAAGACAGTCTTTGACGTTGTCGGTATTGGGGAGGATAGCATTCGAATTAAAAGGCTATGAATACTTTGCAACTTAGGGCAACGACTACTCAAGTATTAGTCACGGCATGAATATGGATTAAGCCAAGAAATGAAAAGATGGCTTGGCAGGCTGGTGCAGGGTTTATGTACCTCCGGGCTGCGCATGGCGTGTAGCGTGATATGGTCAGCCGTCTTCGTCTAACTAATGTGCTGCTGGGGGGTAGTAGTGTCTGTATTGGCTGTCTCGTGATGAGGGCCTCATGATTGACCCCTGAGTCACTGGAGGGGTACGCACATTACTAGTATAACAAAAACAACAACGAATTCTATTGTTGTTACGGGTAGAGGCTTCCCACAGCCATAATGCATTGACATTTGCAACAGGTACCCAAGATTGGCAGCTGTCCCTAGTCCTTCACTGTTTTGCATTATGACCGGATTATTTAATCTATTAGGCTTAGTGGTAAGCGCTACGGCAGACTCAATTCCGAAGCGGATGGCTTCATAATGCCCCAATCAAGTGTGGCTTGGGCTAGAACATCCGTCATTAGAGTTTAATGAATGCTTACTGGCTAGAATTTATAATCTCCTTAATTATACGGAGATCATCGATAAAAATAGAAATGAAGCACTGTGCTGGTCTTAATGGATTGTCATTCGGCTTAGGTAACTGGCTATTCTGCTTGTTTAATACCTCAAGATGACACAGATGCAGCAGGCAGTAACGCGCTAGGTTATCTTGTGTGCATTGGAACTATATTGGTTAGGTATAACTTAGCGTGAGATGCGGGAAGCAATGACGTGTTCAAAGAGGCTTAGCCAAATAAGGGATGCCTATTGAAATCTAGAATATGCATTTATGTATTAGTGCTATCAGCTTACTTTTGAAAGCTTGAGTATAACATGTACGCAGTCAGGAGAGATAGGAGCCTAAAATCATCCCGCTAATCATGAATAGGGCCAATGTTACTAGTTACCCAGAATGGAATATAGACGATTTTCTTCAGTACTCAAAAGAGAATATAAGTAGGTCTCAGCATATCGACGAACGCGCCGACTTCAGGCCATGGACTTTACCTGGGGATGTCTTACCTCGCTATCCCTGGAAGCATTGAGTTGATGCTACGCTCCGTTCATGACTGCCTTAGAGGTTAGACTGAGGCTGACTTCATATAGTAACCCGTAGCCTTTTATTGTGCTTCCTCGTTTAAACGGTGCCGAACCTCGCGAGGTGAAATCCGTGACTTTTGCTCCAATAAAGTGTCTTCCCTTCTGTGTTCATCCTAGAGTCACATTCAGCTTCTACTGTATAAGCCATATTGACCCTTCTTTCAAAGCAGGGCTATACTTTCATTCTTAAAGTTTTCACTTAATTAATATCATGATCCGCATCGTTAGATATAGTGGAGGAATTGGAACCTTCGTCACACCTTCCTTTCCCTGGTTGCTTTGTCGCTTTGTCGTTCAATCTGTCAAGTTTGGATGTTATGCGCTCAAATGTGCTTCGCTCATTAGCCTTCAGCCTCGCCAGCCTCAATGCTGCAACGGCGAGTGTTTGCAAACCCTTGTAATCGTCAACTCGGCCCAGAGTGTATAGCGAGGCGGCTTTGTTAATATTGTGTTGCTTGTCACTGAAATATTCATGCTCCTCATCCAGTATTTCCTGTGCCGCTGTAAGCTCAATAGGAAGAGCACAAATCCACCCTACCTTGTAGTCTTGCTGATTGAGGACTCTCTTCGTCATGACCAATACTCATAGAGACGTCACACTACTGAATAACAAGATCTTCTGGAAAGGGCTATAACAAGGAATAGTAGTTCATATAATGTGGCTGACCAAAGATGAAGCGGGGGAATTTCGATTTTGCAATCAGGCTGCGACTGACTGTTATGAGCTCAGTGGTTTTATGCAGGTGAGATAAGGCATCAAGGCATTTTGCCTGGTCGCTATAAGTGCTAATCTACTATATGAAATCTCAGTTTCCTCTAGTAAATACGAGGAATATTTAGTTTATTTAAGCGTAAACTCATATAGTATACTAGTATATTAACAATGTAATAGTTATCTGTAAGAATCATACTTTAAAGCATTAGAGTTATTTAGGTGATTATCAGTGTGCGTCTGGCAAATCCTCCTCGACACAGCCTTATGAGTGGCTGTGACTTGTGGCTGCTGACGCTTTCAATGCAGATTTTCAGCTGCACAACCGCCTTCACGACACCAATTTCTCCAACGTTCTGTCCGTCTTATGCACCCTACTCTATCCTTCTCAACTCTATTTATCGTGCTGTCGGAACGTCTCAAATGGATCCATTGAGCGTGATCGCCTCAGTTTCGGGGATCGCTACCGCTGGAGGTGAAGTTATCAAGATTCTTGGTCCGTACACAACTGCAGCGAAGGACGCGCCCAAGATCGCGGCTGAAATCTCCTCTGAGGTCCTTGCGACCCAAACTATCCTCTCTGGCCTGGAGCAGCTCGTCAACAATCTCTCCACCACTAATATAAGATACGCATCGCTGATTCAGGTGGATCAACTCACCGCGGTGCTTCTCGATGGGGTCAAGATATTTTCCGAGCTATTGGAAGTGTTACAAACACTCCCGCCACTCGAACCCACTAGCCCTGGGGGGAGCTTATGGTCGCCGATCCAGTGGGTTAGAAAGAAGAGTTCTTTAACTGCCATCGTCACTAGGCTGCAGGCATTCAAGTCGTCTATCGTCTGCATTTTGTGCATTCTTCAAAGGTATGTTGCCCACTATTCGTACTTGGTAACGTTTACAATAACTGACTGGAGACACAAAGCGATTCGCAAGCCAGAGCGGAAGAAAATCAGCAGCAGTTGATTTCAGCAGTAGAAATTCTCCTGGAAAGTAACCCTGATCTTTCTAGGAGAATCATGGGCATGGAAAGCACTATCGATACGATGTCCCAGCGCCGAGCAACAATACAATTCATAGCAGGTATTGATGACCTAGAGAGGCCTAGTACATCATTACAACGGGTCTCACTCTTCGAATTCGAATTCGAACGTGACCTCAAATCCTCTCGTGTTTATCGCAAGGCTAAGAGAGATACTATGGACTTTTCAGCACGCAGCTCCGTGGCCCGCACTCACGCATGGTCGAGTTTGTCCGGAATAAGCCTCAGCGACATCTCTCATATTTCCGTTCTAGCTCTTCCATTGTATGCGGAGGACATTTCGAATCCACATCATTACGATTTCGGACACAAAACTTTCCGCTCTAAGCCGTTGCCTTCTCCAACTCTGCACACGAGATCTATCTACCATGAGTGTGTTGAAGTACAACTTCAGCTGTCACAGCTTGAGTGGTTCACTGAATTCCAGCAGAATACCTGCCAACGGGATTCCGAGGAAGAAAGCCCTCTATCTGCTCTAATCGCCATATTTAGGCACGGGACTCCTCTGTTGATGTTATTTAACCAACTCGACGGTTCACGATCTGACAGATGGAAGGATTTAATGTCCTTGAGTCCATCTAGTAAAGTTGCAAAGATGGCGATAATCGAATTCAATCAGGCTTGCCTAAGTTGCCTGAATCTCACGCCCTATGACTGCTTTACTGTAGATGACCTTCTGAGTAACGACACGACAAACCACGTGCAGGTAGACAAGATGCCTTAAACCATAAAAAATGAGTCGATGATTAATTCAAAAATAGGTTATCGTGCTAGTGCGGCTCCTTCTAGCGAGGCTAACCAAGACCGGTGCGATTCAAGCGGTTGTCTTTGAATCCACTCCGAACATCTTTACCGCAGAACCTAATCCTGCGGGCTTGGCTGTGGATTCGTTTCTCTGCGATGAGAGGCTCTATTTAAAATGTCTGGAGAGCCTCCTCCAAACGGCCGAGCAGATCAGATTTTTTGATATTTTCCCCGCTGATACTTTTGAGCAATTGGTTGCCCCCGTCGGTCCACTGGTCGATGTCCAAAGGAAGTTCTTGATAAGAGCAGAGATGCTGGTTTCAAAGCCATACTTGTGCCAGATATGGCAGGCGGTTTTTCAGGAATGGTCACAGCAGTCCAGCACCTATTATGTCGCTCTCATCACTGCGGAGGCAGAATCGAAATTGATGATCCGAACTACACTCTCATCTTTGGGTGATCACGATAATCACCGCCGTACATTATTAAACGACGTTCTGGCAAAGTTAGGACTTCCTTCTCAACAGCTGGACAAATACGAGGCCTTTCTCAAGGTATGAAAGCAGATTGACTGGCCGAATTCAGAACTAATCCTACCCAGGAACTATCTGAATACGGCCTCCATGGGCCCGATGACATCAAATCGGCAACGGAGAGTCTCGAGTTGGTCAAAGAGGCTGTCGAGGCTTCCATAATTACCCAGAAACTCAGTCGGGCTAGGGCCGCCTTATCTAAAGATCTCGACTATGAATCAAACAAGGTTGTTTGGGGACTTGGAAAACTCTTGATGTTTGACAAAGTTGATATCGTCTACTCTGGCGGCGGTCCACCAACAAAGGTATGCTTCTTACTGTCTGCCTGAAGTATAGCCGCCTTTACACTAATTCGCTGAACCTACCAGGCCCAATTATATCTCTTCCAGAAAGGGTTATTGCAAGCGACAGAATCATATCCAAACAATCCACGAAGAGATATGCTAAGATATGGGAGACTTTCCCCACGGGAGCGTATCAAACCCCAAGTACCCATTATCCGAATCATTCATGCGAAGGATGTCCAAAAAGTACTCCTATCATCTAGAAAAGGTACGGGATATTCATGCAGTATGAAAACAGATGGAGTTGACATATGAAAGAATTGAATGGTTGCGAAATCGAGTGGATGGCCGGTGGTAAAGAAAACAGCCTCTTCTTTGCTCTTAGCTCCAAAGTCCAGATTGACAAATGGAAAAACAAGGTGGAACAGGTTCAACGCGAAAATGGACTCATCTTTCCTTCTCAAAGCTCCCTAAGAGAATACTTTTTGGTGTTAGTGGGAGGAAGCGGATGTGGAAAGAATACTCTCGCCATTCAGGTAAGTCGGCGGGTATTTCTCTCTCTGCATTATCACCTCAATTAAGATTTGTTCAAGTTCACACAGCCATATTACTGGTATCTAGTAAACCCTTTTGTGGAAGATACAGATCATAGGCCATGTATCATCGACAATGAGTTTGCTCTAGTCAATGTGATTGATACGACTGGCCTAGGGGCGTTCCCAGGTGTGAGAGAGCGGTGTATGAAAGATGGGGAGGGTTTTATGCTGGTATACAGCGTCACAAGCCGTCAAAGCTTTGAAGAAGTCACGGAATACCAGCAGCAAATCCTCAACCAGAAGGACAAGGATTACTTCCCCATGATCCTAGTTGGCAATGATTGCTCTCGGGAGTCAGAGAGAGACGTATCAACACAGGAAGGTGAAGCTCTGGCAAGAGCATTTGGGTGCATGTTCATCGAAGTAGATGCCAAGTCTCGGGTTAATGTCGATGAGGCTTTCTTCGATTTGGTACGGGAGGTTCGACGGTATCGCCGCAAGATGGCCGTATTTAGATGGGGAACTCGTGTTTTCTAAGCTCTAATCCCCAGATAAATATTACTATATCACAGCTCTTACATCCATACTCATAGCCTCCAAGCTCTGGTACGGAAACTCAGACTGTTCAAGATCATCCGGCCCCATAACAACCGTCAAAGTCCCTTCATCCCATTCAAGTAAATAAAAGCTACTCCAAGTTTATCCAATCTCCGTGCAGCCATTACTATTGCATCGAATACCAAGGATACTACATTCCACACTGGTATCAGAAGGCCTTTCGCAGGTGAGGTAGAAATACTGACCGCCGATCATATCACAGATCAAGAGAGCCGCAACGTAGCCTATGGGCTCATACATGACACAAAGAGGTTTTTTGTTAACGCTGAGTCTTTTTGTTTCTTCGTCGTAACTTATGGAGGCTTCAGTGAATGAAGGAAGGAATTGGATAGTGCCGACTAGGACCTGCTGACCATTCCATCGAGCGGCGAGGGCGTGGGCGGTTCCGGCTCGGACGACCATCTTGAAGGCGGTGGGCATGGGTGGCAGTGATGTAGTTGGTTCAGCCGTTGTAGTTGATGCTTGGTTGATGATCTCAGTAATGGCCGCATCACTGGTGGTTGCCTCAATTATCGCTACTTCGGTTGCTGTTGTGGCCATGTCGTCAATCCCAGTAGCGATAGCTCCAAAGCATGTCTCGCTAGTGGTTTTTGCAGTCGTTACGAAAGACTCATCATGTTCGGTGATACTGGAAAAGCTTGATAGAGCTGTTTCCGGCATGGTCTGGCAGAAGCCATTGTCAGCCGCAACGGGTCGCAAACCTCAACAACTAGTGAACACTCGAAATCTTTACTGCATGGGAAAAGTAAGGCTAAGGAAGTCGACTCGATTGCGGCTGCAGTGGCTGTGAATGAAGTCGTTGCATCGGAAACTGTGTCGGTAGTCAGCGCCGCGAGGTTGGAGACTTGTAAAACCGATTCACGAGGTAATATTTTCTCTATGGCAGTGATTGATGATTCAAAGAGCTCACTTGAAGATAAAACCAGAAGCATTGTCATCGGCCGAGCCGGAACTCGTCAAAACGACAGGCAACAAACTTCAAAGCGACAAATCACGTGAGTAATGTAGAAGATGGTTAATATGTACTTGATCTTGAACTATGTATCTGAAAGGGACAACCCAAAGATCTGTTCTGCTTAGATGCTCTTGAAGACAGAAAGGCTCGACAGAGCAGTACCAGGCCACGAGAACAAAGTGTTGGAAGGGCACGAAGAGCCAAGTGCTTGGTTATTCATCCAAGCGGGCTCCCAATAATACAAGCCAGCTCCACCCTTGACCTTGCTAACAATACTAGCAACCTTCTTGATGAACTGAGTTTGCCCATCAGCCGAGAAGGGAATGCTCTTCATATCGCTGGGGAAAGGCTGAGCAGGAGAGGGGCAGGAAGTAGGCCAGTCAGTCTCGCTGACAAAGATCTGCTTGCCCCATTTGTTGGCCATGTTGGTGAGTGAGGTCTCCAGGGCGGAGAAAGTGGCGCCTGAGCCGTAGAAGGGATAGAATGATACACCCATGGCATCGAAGGCACTGAGAGCAAGACCCTTCTGGTTGAGGACTTGGGTGTAGAAGTACTCTTGGGTACCCCAGTCCCAGCCCTTGTCGAGATGGATCATGATCTTGGGCTTGGGGCTGAGAGAAGAGTCCTTGATACCGTAGGCGGCGGAGTTGAGGAGACGTCCGATGTTGTAGTAGGACTTGGTCGAGCCGGTAGGGAAGAGAAGACCAGCAGTGATCTCGTTTCCGATTGAGATAATGGCGGGGGGCACTCCGGCGGATTGAAACGCGTTGGAAACCTGCAGAGTGTAGTTGTAAAGTCTCCAAGACAGGTTATCGATATCAGTCGGCCATCCAGAGGGAATCGCTTGGTGACCCGGATCAGCCCATGTGTCGCTGAAATGAAGCGTGAGATAAACGCTCAAGCCGGCCGCTTTAGCACGCTTGGCGAGCTTCAGGTTGTAATCAAGGTTGTAGTCGCCATTGGATGGGTTCACCCAGACGCGCTGACGGACTGAGTTGACGCCATTTGCAGCGAGGATCTTTTCCAGAGGTTGAGCGGAACCGCCGGCGGTGTACTTAATGCCCTTCTGCTCTTCAAGGAGCACGGATGACCAGTCGACGCCCTTGTAGGTCAAGGCCAAAGCGACCGAGCAGTAGGAAAGGAACGCCAGGAATCGAAAGAGAACCATGATGTCGATCGTGGAATGCAGCAATTAGCAATCTATGAACACACGAGGGATGATGTTCTTTTAAGTAGCAGCTCAGCATCCTAGCGTGACTTCGAAATACGCCGAGATGCGTAGGATCGGTACAAGGATCGCCGTTATTCCTCCAATCATTAGTGCTCAAATGCTCGGATGGACTGTGTTTCACCAATTATCCCGACAAGGGTCTAGCGCTCCTTAATCATGGATGAAACCTCACGAGAGAGAATCCAGAAGACAACTAGGGAGGACAGAAATCTTAGGATGTCAATCCTAAGTGATGAAAATACTTAGGCAAAGCTTAGGTAAGTTTAGGATGTCTTTTTGTTGGTTTATTTTGGGATCCTAAAGCAAGGTCTGAAGTCTTTTGGCACCTTAAGGGATAACTACCGTAATAGGGAGTCTAGAAGCGGAGCTAGAACTACCGGCTCCGTGGATTGGCGTGCTAAATTGGGATTGGTGCGCATGGGCTTATCCGCCCGAATGGGATTTCATCAACAAGGTGTGCATGATGCCACAGGGTAAATGGGTTGATAACTTACATTTTCGTCGCACTTATGTTTTTCTTGTTGAGAAAGAGAATATAATTCCTCGGATTATATAATTATATTATCTATGGGTAGTCTGAAATCTGGGAGGCCCTCCTATCGCCATCAGTTTGCATTCTTGCATTCCATTTTCTCGTTTTCCGGCTCTAGTATTTTCGGAGGTATATTAGGCTAGGCATTACAGTGGTACCTAACCCAAATAATAGGACTATGGCACAACATTCAACCACTCTGTTGTCCTGACCAGTTTCTGAGAAGTATCGCGCGTTGCGAGCCCCATGAGCTGAAGATCGTGAACGCCAGCCAGTCCGATCTTATAGTGGTGGTACAGCGCGTTCGATGCAGGGCGAACATCAAAGAAGACCTTGACGATATTGTCATCTTCCAATATCGACTTTAGATAGTTTCCACTTTTCCCCGACAATCCAGAAGACTCTGGCGCGAAGGCTGTAGATGTCAATGAGGTAGGTGTAGTTGGCGATAGCATCGTGTATCGCCATGACTGAGATGGTGTGGTTGCGGCCAACGAGCGGTCCGAAAAGCGAGATAAAGAGGCGAAATTCCGACTTTGGATGAGCGTCGAGACGGTTGATGAGTTCCGATATGCCTTTGTAGTAGTCAATCCAGCCGCAGATCGCCCGGGGCTCAGGGTCGGTAGTTTCAGCTTCGCGTGGATAGGACATCGCAGCAGGCACCGTGCTAGACATTTCCTCGGTTGGCAATGTCCAGGAGAACATGGAGAGCAGTTGGGGATGCGGGAATTTGAAGGATGGTATGGTGTTTCTGTAAAGACTGTAGCAATAGAATGGGTCTTGGTTAGTAGATGGACTGGTTGTTTCTGGAGAGAGAAGAATTGAAGAGGAGAAAACTAGGCTTTAAATGTTACGAAAGATTGAGTATTATTAAAGTAAAACGTGGTCGAATGTGCTTTTAGTCAAAAAGACCAGCGACATTCACCAAAGTATAAGGAGACATCTGCAAACCATAATTATCTCGTGCCCTGGCGATATAGTTTCCACAAGCTAATAACGCCTATATTGTAAAGCTTGATCGGTATAAACATTTCCAGGTAAGATGCGACTAGGTCTTATTGAGCGTAAAGTTGAAACGAGGTTTCCGTATGCAATGCTCGCTGAATGTGAATCTCTACCCGAGAGCGAGTATCAGCGTGTTTATTCTTGTATTTATTATGTGGTCTATCACACGTGTGTTTTTTCTCGTATTTAAAACGCCGTAAAGCATGGATGTTAGTCCCAATTTTTCGTAACTGCAGCCACGCAACTGTCGCCAACTTGCAGATTTCGTATTATGCCGATCTAAGCAACCATAAAGCGTCCACGCTTTGACCGTACCATCAAAGAGGTATCCATCTCTGACGCGAATACGTAGATACAAACCAACTTGTTTAGTGTGAAGTGAAAAGCAGACCAGAAATGGGTAACCATTGTGTCCTAGTACAGGTAGCTCCACGATGCGGGTTACTTGTTATTCGCGAACTTAGTCGTAAATTTGACTATTATTATCAGAAAACACGTAGCACAGACTCTGCGTTTTCGGAGATTATCTGGGAGTCATTCATGACAGTCGCGAGAGCTCAAAGCTTCCCAGCGACGCCTCTCTGATATATCTGGATTGACCAAATCATGGAGCCGGAAACAAAACTATTAGTCTAGGAGGCTATCCACCGATCAATTGCTGAGCATGCAGAGGCCAACCAGGATGACAAGAGACCACGAGGTTATCCTTACTTTTACCCGCTTTGAGAATGCATTCTATGCAATCCTCGGGAGTAAGCTTGGGCGCATGGTAATGCGCATGGTTTCCGACCACCAGGCAGAACATCCCATGTGTGTTGTGCCTCGTATTGTTGTTTTGCATGATGCATTCTTAAAGGCAGCAGCAAGTCAAGACTTAGTCAGAACTCTGTGTAGAATATGGATAAAATTCATAGACTTTAGAGTAGTTTATGGATAACTTGGGCTGGCTTATGATGACTTTTATAAACTTAGGAAATCTTAGAGTACTAATTACCCAAGTTTAGGTAACTTTACGTCGAGCTCAGGCGATCAAGACGACCATAGTTAAAAACATAGCGCAAAGTAACGGACCGATGGATGCCAAACGGTTGGCTGGGGTTTCGTAGATGTAATCTCTCGTAAAACCCAGTATAAACTGCAGCTATATAGAGGTGTTGTCTTGATCGTTTTTGTATTGAGTTACTAGTTCTTGGGTGCATAGCTGCAAGTCTTCTTTCCCTTTTATCTATCTTATCGGTAGAGCTCATGGCGGCGATCGATCGGCGTGGAGTCGTTTGAGAACTTATAAAGAGAAAGAGAGTTCTGTAATGATTGAAATTAAAGATCGTGTGGCGGATTGTTTCGGCGAAGAGATGGTGATTGATCGATGATGGAAGAGCGATGGTGCAGGAACTCTTTCGATAGTAATAAATGGCAAATTCGCAATATAATGAGAGCTTGAGGAGAACAGAATTCAGTCATCTGGGCGACAAAGACATGCCAAACCAGCTCTGACATGCGCGTCTCAGCTTATTTGACTGTTGTTCTTCCGTTTAAACTTGGTGATAACGGCGACTTCTCCCCCAGCGTCGCCCTGATAAGTGACACCAGGCCTTTTCAAGGCTTTGTACTATGGGCCTCTACCCAGTCTAATACATTTGTATCAATATTGAGGATTCTAAGAAACCTCTCTGTCTTTGAAGACACAAGATATGCTTGTCAGTGGGGGCATAACCGCCAACTTCAATCCCGTATTTCCCTTCGAGGGGCGGATGGATAGTCGTTGGTTGAGTTTGGCGGCGCAACCCAGACTGGTAAAGCAAAAGACGGGCACGAGTCTCCGCTGGGGTACTCTCTTCCGGGTTGATGTTGGCTCTTTCGGAGTTCATGTCGGCGAAGGTACGGTAGGGCGGTGGGCCCATAAAAAGTTGGTTGATGCAACGGAGTTAGGCGGGAAGACAAGTAGTCAAGGGCGGTAAAGTCTCGCGGAATGGCATCGGTAACGGCACAGTGAGTGAGCGATCGGTGAAAGTGATTTGGATAAAAAGGACCGTTGATGAAAACAATAAAAGTTAGTGCCTGTGGTGAGGTTTTGGCTTGGCATATTATTTGCGCTTCCCTTATTGTTGTTATGATTCCAATTATCTAAGAATCTTGTCTTATTTAGAGGTGCTATACTTTCCAGGACTACTCTGTTACTCGCAGATCACAGCTCTTTAGACCTTGCAGAGGGTCTAGGGCGCTGAAACCACTGGGAACACCGCCCAGAGCAACAAAGAGCCTGATGATTGGTCCGAATACAGGCGATACGCTGTAAAGTGGTCACATTGCCCGGTTCATTTACAGTGAGTGGTTTCACCTCAATGATGGCCGGCCATTTTTCCATAGGAATAGCTTCTTTGCTAAACCTGCATACCTATGAGAGACTGGGCCAAAAGGCCTTGAACCGACCACTGCTTTTCATTACGAACTCTCTGGATATTTGGCGACGCGCATTGAAGACCTCGTCGATCTTGCACCGATCGTAACAAAGTCAGAAGTGATTACCAAGCCTGAGGTCCCACAAAGGATACAATCTTGGCATGACCACGGTTTCGTCTCCTACCATCTGTTCCGTTCGCTCTACATCGTTGTCGATCATCAGTCTATGTCGAAGCGTCAACCGCTAGATGATCCTAGAGATCTAAATGGCTACGACTTGATTTACTACCGGAAGGGAGTTTTGGAAAGGCAAATGGCACATTGCAACGTCCTTCTGGTCAAGACAGGGGATATTGCGCATCTTTCGGCACCTATCGAATTTGGTCCGTTATTCGATGCTGGACTAGCGATGAATGTCAATCGTGACGACTACAACGGCGGTCCTGGGGAGAGCGAAACGACTCTTCGAGTCAACTTGGATGTTGCAGTGCATTTTGTATGGAAATTGCTTCAAAGAGAACGAGAAGTCTTGGAGCACGTCGGGAAAGTCATGCAAATGTTTCAAGAAGAACAAGATACATGTTGTGAGGCATGGATGGAAAAGGTCTTATTCCATTCTTGCAAGTTTGGGACGGATAATAACTATCACACGTTGGAGGCTTCTCGTCGTGTTCTTGCGAGAATCAATGGCGAGACCCTTAACGACGACCAGGTGTATCCTTTCTGGGGGCGATTGGCGAGATGGGATATAACACTTGAAGATAATTACTTACAACAAAAATGAAAAAAGCTTAGTTTGTTTGTCATTTTGAGTATTTTTTCAAGAGGAATGGTATTTGACTCAATGCGTAAGAACCAATTTCGGTTTTGTGGTTGGCAGTTATCTGCCAGTGTCAGCTCTGCTTAGAAGCATCGCTGTGATTCACAGCCAAATTCCGTTCGTCAGCAGAAAACATGCTGCAAAGCCAAGCAATGCCAAATAAAAACTCTCGCTGTTGTGTTTCTCTACTTCAAGCATCTCCTCATGATCTCTGCTGGCGCTCTTTTTCCCCCTTCATCACCGCATCTTTGCTGCGCCCTTGTTACAGTCTCAGCACCCTTCTATCCCTCTCTGTTTCTGCAGATACTTCCACGATGGCTTCCCTCGAACGCATTGCTAATTTCTTCTCTGAGTGCAAGTACGACGAGAAGGAAGGCTTCCATAACGTCATCGGCAAGCCATGCTTGGCTTGTGTTTCGCACCTTGATCGCGATGTGACATGCCGCTGTGTCACTCGGAACGAACCCACCTCTTGCGTGCTCTGCGAGTCCTGCGAAATCGAGTGCGTTCAGTAAGTATCCTATCGTTTGTTCGGTGAATTGTCTCTGACTTGTTAGATCCCTCCCGAACTTCTCGGTGCAGCTCAGTGGTACTGGAACTTTGTGGCCGCTCTGGTGCCTCGCAGTGTCAGGTCAAACCTCCGGCCAGTAAACTTACCTGGCGTAAAATGGCGCGTCTCCGTCGCGAGATGCAAGCTATCAGTCTCCTCCAGTCTGTGAGCTCACCCCTTACTGATGTCTCCCCGACCGCTTTGCGTGTACTAATATGTTACGATTTCTAGGCTGGTGCCGAGTTTTCACTTGAGGAATTCCGCGAACGAATCGTCGCTGCCCAGCCGGCCTACACTCGCAACGACAACTGTGTTGCCACCCTTCGGGACGCTCTTGTTCGCTTGTCCACTGCTGAGACTACTGTGGTGCCTGGTTTCGAGGAAAAGGTTTCCAACAAGTTGTCGGGTGTTTTTCCTGCTGAGCTCCGCGGCATCATGGATGAGCTATCCGAAGATCATTCCCTTGCACCTCGTTTCGCGGTCATTCATAATGGTATGCCTCATTTTCCTGTCCAAATTGAGTTTGAGTCGGAGTCCGACGAGTAAGGCGATGGTAGTGGGGGAGACGAGCAGGCCCTTGCCGCCATGCTTCGCTGTCGAGTCAGTGATTTTCTGCTTTTTCTTTTTTTTAGCCGCTGCCTTGTAGGCGGTGTTAGTACACGTAGACTCTCGACTCAATAACTATCCCACTCTCTAATTGTCTCTTGGGTCCGTGACTTATAAGAGTGCGCAGGGTCGCTTTATTGGCTAACTATTGCCTCTGCCTATTAACTTGATGACAAGCAAAATAATACAAGATTTTTTCAAGTTTCTGTGAATTGTCCTAAACAACCTCAAACCTTCCATCACTTCTGATCACTTGAGTTATCCAATAGCCCTTGGGCCTATAGTTATCCCAGATCTCTTCCATCATATGGCAGCTATGTGTGATTCTCCCGATTCATGGAATCTCATAAAGCTCAGCCACGTCCCGCATTGATTGATGATTGTTTGACAGGTTGCCGCATATCCGATGACAGCAGCCACTGTAATATATATGGCACGTTCACATCCTGACACAAACTATCAATGACCTGACAAAGCAAAACCGTCGCATTGACACGATATTAAATCCGTGTAATTTAACTGGTGTTTTACCAACGCCAGTTCTGCTCTCGTTCCTATTGGTGGAATAGTCGTCCAGCCGGGAATGCTACGCTCGTATTTTGTCCGCGTCTGAATACGGAAAGGTTCGAGGTTTCAAGTCCCACTGAAACACACCACGATCGGTTATTATCCCAGGCTAAAGTCGTACTTTACCCTCGTCAGAATCAGGAAAATGATCAGTTTGCGTCTTGCATGAATTCATTGCGGGGGCGACTTTAGCCGCGACGACCCAGCGGCATATGAGCAAAATGCCGGATTCGTACCTTGACCCCGACTAAGACCAGCGGTGTGGAGAGGATTCTCCAAACAAGATTCGTTCGCTACTGGAAACAACGGCAGCGGAGGATACTCGTCCGTTCGATCCATTGAAGCATGGTCAGGAGATGAGATCGATCCATGCCCTCCACATGGCAAGAAAGGTATATATCTTGGCTGATACACCAGCGATCTTGTTTTGTTTCCCCATACTTCTTGGCACACACTCTCACTCTCACATCTTACATCATGAAGTTGACTTCCATCATCAGCTTTTGGGCACTAGCCCTCTTCAGCCTCGTCCTCGGTGCTGAAGTTGTTCCTCGAGGCCAACTCAAGGAGGTTACCAACTATGGCAGCAACCCAACCGGCACAAAGATGTTCCTCTACGTGCCCAAGAACTTGAAGTCCAACCCTGCTGTCGTTGTCGCTCTTCACTACTGCACTGGTACTGCTCAGGCTTACTTCCAGGGTACAAAGTGGGCTACCAATGCTGAGAAGTACGGATACATTGTCATCTACCCTCAGACTCCTTATACAGCTAGTCAATGCTGGGATGTCTCGTCCAAGATGACTTTGACCCACAATGGTGGTGGCTGCAGCAACTCCATTGCCAACATGGCCAAGTTCGTCCTCCAGCAGTACAATGGAGATGCCAAGAAGGTCTTTGTCACTGGTGAATCCTCCGGTGCCATGATGACCGTAAGTCAACAACTCTCTCAACCACTATGTTTGGACGGGACTAACAGAAACAGAGCGTCATGCTTGCTACCTACCCCGATGTCTTTGCCGCCGGAAGCGCCTATGCTGGTGTTCCCGCCGGTTGCTTCCTCAGCACCGCAAACCAACCCGCCGCCTGGAACTCAACCTGCTCGCAAGGAAAGTCCATCGCCACTCAGACCCAGTGGGCCAACGTTGTCAAGAACATGTACCCTGGCTACACTGGTGCACGACCCAAGTACCAGATCTACCACGGAAACGCCGATACTACCCTTAACGTCCAGAACTTCTACGAGGAGATTAAGCAGTGGACTGGCGTTTTTGAATACTCTTCCAACCCTCAGTCGACTACTGCCAACAACCCTGCTAGCCCTTTCACTCGCCAGGTCTTTGGTGACAAGTTCAGGGTGAGCATAAATCTTGCGTGATATGCAGAATGATCGCTAACATGTGTAGGCTTACTTGGGTAATGGCATCGGACACGGTGTTCCTCATTTTGATGACAACGATCTCCAGTGGTTCGGCATCATCGTAAGTTATTCTTGATATCCAGTTGATGAATATAGTCTGACATCCTTCTGCAGTAAGCCGTTCTACTTATGAAGATGCTTTAGTTAAGCCTCTCAAATTGCGGGTTGATCTGCATGCTGAAGCTAAACAAAAGCATCAGCTGTAAAGCAGGAAGAACTGCATTAAAATCCGAAAGCGTCTATGCTTCTACCGTTCATATTCATTTTGCAGCATATATTGGATAAATATAGTACATACTCACATTTATGACCAAGAACAGTCGCTTGTGAAACGTGACTGTCATCTGATAGATAATCTCTCAGCTTAGCCCATTCGGGCACAACTGGAGAGGCGGCCTATCGAATCTATACCCCAAGTAGAACTCCCATGGACATGATGTCACCTCTTATGGAGCACGTATCTTGCAGAATTTTAGCTGCATTGTCAACGTCGATCTCTGCGAGTTGGTCTTTTCAGACCGCCCAATTTTACAACAGATATCTTCTTGTGCCTAATCCCTAACCTTTATAGGTGGCTCGTGACCAGGATCTACACTCAAATGCACACATGAGGCTTATCACGACGCATTAGTGGGCAGCAACGAGTTGCATAAGGATCCTTTCCGTCAAGGTCGCCATCTTCACGCATGCTGGGCGCGGTGCATGCATCTGATGGAGACTTTGGGGTGACCATCACTCTTGGCAATCATTTGAATACATTTACTGGCCGAGTAGAAAATTGGCTGTCTCAAAATCAAAAATCCGCAACGCTAATAACTGAGACATGCATTTGGTGATGAAGCTCTTCGTATGCATGAGTGAACTGTCAGATGCGGCTGGGGCAATGCTACGTCATTGAGCATTATCTGCTGAGTAGCCGACTGAATCGCTATGAAATCACATGAGTAGAAAAGACCGAGATGTTTTTCTAATCTTCTCCAGACTCTCACTCCGCCCCTTCAATTGTATCTCATACTTTAAATCATGTCTGACGCAGCACCGCCATATGAGCCTTCTGGCTCGCCTCCAGCTTATGAGGAGATCGAAAAGAAGATCAGCCAATTGATTGGGCCCAATGCAACAGTTGAGCAAGTCCTTGAAGTAGCTAGAAGCATCTCGCCCAAGGAAGCCGAGATCCTTGTCCAGAACTCTAACACCAAGTTCCCGCTCAAAACTGACAAGGAAAAGGAAGATTTTGCACTTGGCATCGCTAGTACCACGTCTTCCGATGATTTCAAGCCGCAAATCACCACGGCTTCGTCATCTGCCTCGAGGGCGGCAAAGGAAATTGCTCGTGTTTTTCAGAGCTTGCATGTTAAGATCCTGGAGGTGGACAGAGTCCATGAGTCTGGATTTGCCGAGACCCTCCTCAAACACAAAGAGGTGAGTTTTGGAACCTTGATATGAAAGGTTGAAGACGTCTGACGAGATACATCAGACGTATACGGATCTTCTCACGGACAGTCGAAAGACAGCAATGAGAATCGCACAGCACGGAATAAGTAGGTCACTTTACTAGCCCCAGACTCTAGTAATACGTGCTGAGTCTGATAAGGTTTCGACGATATCGTTATCAAATTCTGTGCCGATAAAAGCATATCGATCAAAGATCGCAAAGACAGGATTCAGAGATTTGTAGATGTAAAATTACAATCATCTTGAGATCGCTTGGCAAGGAGACTGACAACCTGATACAGGCCGCTGAAGGATATAAGAAGGACTCTGCTAAACTTGACAGTCGATTCCAAGATCTTATAACAGATTTCTCGGCATTCGTGGGATCATTCTCCGGTTGGGCGAGAGATAAAGAGAAGGAGTTGACCGATGAGATTAAAAAGCTTGAGAAGGAGATCGAGGCCTTGAAGAAGAAACTCGTTGATCTCAAGATTGCTCGTGATGTATTTACACTTGTCGGGGCGAGCATCTTGCCGATACTTGCCATCCTGGTCAAGGTTTTTGAACCAGCTGCGATCCCCATCCTGGTAAGTTCTGTACACCATCTCCGCAATCAAGCAAGTATTGAACTTATATACGTAGATTGGAGGCCTCATCGCTGCTGGTGTATCAATGGCCATCATCATTGGTCTCCTTGTTGCCATACATCGTACGTTTCTCACCATGTGAACTTGGTAGTGGCTTGACTCTAAAGAAAGGCAGTAACCCAGCATGAGCTCGAAACAAAGGAAAGCAAGAAGAAAAGGCTGGAGGATCAGAAGGCACTGATCAGAGCCACAAGAGCCGAGCTGGAAGCTCTTGGTAGTCAGTCTCTGCAATCCTTCAAGCTTTCCGTTGCTGTGCTCTCCGGATACTGGCAGCGTTCGGTGTCGGATGCCACAGAGATCAAAGCTTGGCTTGAAGCAGGAGCTCAAGATGCGGTGCGCTTCTAGCTGGCATGCTCGCCATTTTACAAGATTTGCTAACTAATTGGTGCACAGGGCCAGCCAGTGTACATGAAGATGAACTTGATGAATGCAGTGGCTACCTGTAAGTGATTATCTCGTGGTCCAATTTTCTACCACTGACTTGGTAACAGATAAGGTTATGGCGCAGTACATGGAAGAGTACGCCAGAGGTGTTGAGCCCCAGGGAGAGTAGGTCACAGCAGTTGGAATTACGTATGTCTATAGCAGCGCTGAACCGGCATTAACTAGCCTTGAAATTTGAGCCATTTATTGACTTGAAATGATAATTTTTCCTACATTGTGGACATTCTACATAGGGTACCAACTATGAAAACGGCACTGTCACTTGCTAGAATATGATTCACCTGATTGCGTATGAGAACTCAGCTGTAATTTCGGAGGTTGGATGTTTGGTGTAGTAGTGTCAAAAGCGATACAATGCCGAGGCTTCTACTAGGGCGTTGCCACCGCAGTGAGAAAATCCAGTGCTGCCTGCAAGTTGGAGCCCTGTCACTTTGACTTGGAGTTTCGTGGCTAGCTGAAGACTGTGTCGATCATACCTAAATAGGCCGTAAACAGAGACACGGCATAGTTGCCCAAGCTGAATCCGTTTGTGACTGCATGATAGTGGATACAGGCTAGGATCTTCCCGTGTTCCACCACAGCTATGTGGTGTACAAGACATGGCCGTTTGAGCGTTGGCGATCGCTGCATAAAAGCTCGACAATAAGACTTCTTCAATGAAAGATGTTGACATCTGACAAAAACATACCAGACACTATCATTGTCTTTAATAACTATACTACTTTCACCTTTTGAAATGACATTTAACTCTCCCTCAAGCAAGCTCGTAGAGCTATCTCAGCTTTTACGCCAGAACCCCGGACCTGGAGAATATCTCATAGAGGGGACTATGTTAATGCATGTGGAAGACCCGGAGTCTCTCCTGCCAAAGACCAGGGCTGTACTCGGTCCTTCGCAGAGGGATTTGTATATCCGATCCGTGGCTCGGCCCTTTTGCTCAAAAGAAGCAGATCGTTCCATCGAAGAGGCAGCCAAACTGACTTGTCAAAACGCAAGCGCCATCAACTTTGCTTTCATGGGAGTCACCCTGGCATTTGTCATGTCGGATGGTCAGAGGGGTACGCATAACGCAGATCGCATGGTACCCATTGTTCGAGTAAGTTGCTAGACTGCATGCAGGTGATATGTTGGCACGGCCTGCCATACTGAGTTTCAGCAGACATATGCCAAGTTTCTACTCGATAGCATCCAGCTTGCCAAAGATATCGCGCACTATGGAGAAGGTGAGACATGCACCCACCAATAACAATTGACGCTGATTTCTAACACAGCACCTTTACACAGATTTCGACGACAATGTAGTTGCTCAATGCGCGGACCCAAATGTACCAATCAACGAACGGAAGCTCATTCTTGAGAAATACATCGAAGTAAGTTCGTGAGAGAAAAGCAACAGCGACGTTTCTGAAGATCCTTCAATAGCATGCCGAAGGCCTTGAGGAAATGTCTAAGAACGTGCTCAACCGGCTTAATAGCCTCAGAAACGACTTTTTCGATCTAATCCAAGATGTCCGGCGTTCAAACGGTAGCTCCGAATCGACCTCAACAATAAAAGAAGTTGATCAACTCGACGTTGCCGGTTTGAATGTGGACCTAGGCCACCCGATTCTCAAACTGGCTTTTGATCTGCCAGGGTCCCTGCCCCCCTTCCTTGCCGTATGTTTAGCCCCCAACCTCAGCTCTACACTAAGACTAGGTCCAATTTTCTGTGAACTTGGTCAATTTCTCAGTGAAATCATGGAACACTGGTTGATCCTTGACAGATTGGTGGCCTGATGGCTTTGAAGCGCGAAAAGGTTGCAGAAGAGATACTCTTTCTAACCACATTTCGTGAGTCGCCTCCATTCTAACTCAAGTTGTAAGATGTTCTGAAAATGCTGATATAATATATCCAGACGCCCAACGTACGGCAAAACAGCAAACCGTTTATGGTCAGGATCAGAAATTAGGCGGCGATGCCCTCCAACTTTTGACATCTTTCGATAAGAACTTCACCAAAATGGGCCAATCCTGGTTCCATAGCCTTGTTGACGCTCGCGAGATAGAAAAGTGGCTGCAGGACGGAGCCGATATGGCGGTCAGTTTCCCTTGCACCCAAGTCTCACATCGCCTCCACGTAAGCTGATAACAATAAAAGGCTTGGCCGAAGTACGTAAGAGATAACATGGAGCACGGTGTGAAACTCTGTGAGTTTTTGACTGGGCGTCTTTGCTTCAGGGCTAATAAGTCTAACAGATCAGGCCATGGCGAAATACTTGCGTGGATATGCCAAGGGTATTGCAGACATGCATGTGGAGAGATGGCATGTATTGGAGTGAGAGGCGGCCTCAATTGAGGTGCAGTTCCCTAGAGAGAGGTGCATTTGTTAGTGTCTTAGAGGGTTGACCTCCAGATTACTGGTTTGGGTTCATGCATTGTAGCTCACTTCATCACATTATATCGCGTATTATATCCAATAGGATAAAGGCCACAGCTCTTGCACTACTAAATGAGTCTCTTTTATCTGATTAGTGTTGCATATACATTGGATCGGCATCAAAACAAACGTCATCAGCCTCTAAGTGGCTAAGCTGAACACGATTCAATACGAGGTTCTGCCGAGAAGGTCCATATCATCCTCTATCGCATCTTCTCGCGGCTAGTAACTTCATATCGGATATCGTTTCTACCAAGAACACTACTTAAAGGCTCTCTTCTTGCGTTTAGATCCAGCTCTACTATCCTACTACAAGTCCCCTGACTTTGCTATTCGACTCATTCCTCACCACGCTACATTTACAGCACTTGATCCATACCATGGAGACTGCACTCCCTCAGTACAGTGCCCAAGGTGCACCGTCCTATGAGGATGTCGTGAAAAAGTTCACCGCCGCTCTTGGCGACGGCAAAGACCCTGAGAAAATATTGGACGCAGCAGACGCACTTAACATGGCGGACTGCAAAGCCATTTTCGACAAGACTGGAGGTAATCCTGTGCCTTTTGTTGACGAAAAGGACAGAGAGAAATTCCATCTAGGTGCTGAGCAGGCTGCTTCTTTGCCTCTTGCCCAAAAGCACCTTAAAGAAACGGCAAAGACTGCTACACAGGCTGTCAAGGATATTGAGGGTATTTTCGGCCGTCTTCTCTTGAAAATCATGGAGATCGACCAAATCCACGAGTCGGATTTCATTCCAGAGCTTAGAAAGCATAAAGAGGTCAGTTATATCTTGGTATGTTGCCGATGATGCATCTTTGTATTAATTGCCTTAGACATTCACCGACCTGATCCGGGAAAGTCGCCTTTTAGCAAGAGAAATCAGCCAATACGGCCAACGTACGTAACATTTGTTTAAACAGCTCTTTGTTTCCATTGTTCGGTTTATATGCTAATGAACACATCAACATAGAGTTCGATGAAGTAACGGTTAAATTTTGCGCGGATAAGGACATTTCTGTCGCAGATCGGATCAAGCGAATTCAGCGCTTCATAGAAGTAAGAATATCCTTGGTCACGTGTACTACAGCTTGCTGACAAGATATTTAGAAGACAAAGGGTTTCGAAACCGCTTCTGGCGCTATGGAAAAGCGGTTCACAAAGCTAAACGAAGACTTTACTGTGTTTGTTGGCAAGTTCGTGTCTTGGGCTAAAAAGAAAGAAGGGGAACTGGATGAGAAAGTGACGCAACTGATAAAAGAGATCGGCGAACTCAAGGTCCGCATTTCCAAGATTTTTTTTATCGATGGTTGCAGTTGGAGCTGGCGGCACAACACTCGGCGGGTTTTTGGCTGCGGCTGGGCTTGCCGTCCCCGGGCCGTGGAGCATACTCTTAATCGTGAGTACCGGCAATTCATTTGGTGTTCCTTGTTGGCGGCCATGGTTTGGTAACTGATTCTGTCTAGGGAGGTGGACTTATTCTGGCTGGTCTGAGTGCGGCCGCCTGCATCGGCTTGATTGCAACCTGGATGGGTGAGTCAAGACATTCCACTCATGGCCCATTAATCTGGAGGATTGCTAACAAACAATCATCAGTATTATCAAACGAGCTGGAGCAAAAGGAGAACCAAAAGAAGCAGTACGAAGATCAGATAAACCAGATACAAAAGGCCCGTTCCGAGCTTGTATCACTGGGCAAAGATGAGCTTGCAATCTTCTCGGAGAAAATCAACTTTCTCAAGGGATATTGGACTAAAGCATCTTCAGATGCGGTGGAGATTGAGCGATGGCTTCAGGATGGAGCAGATGATGCAGTAAGTCAAGATTTTGTCTCATTGTACGCAACAGCTGACAGGGTCTGTATAGAAGTTCCCTAAATATATGGAGAAAAACTTAAAGAAGGGCGTAGAGGTCTGTAAGTCAATAGTCGAGAGTGGTTTAATTACTACCACTGCTAATCTCGTTCCTTAACACAGACAAAGCTCTTTCAACCTATCTGGATGAATACTCCCGTGGCGTTGACTCGGAGGAATAGCTGCCGCGAGATTGGTTTGGATTAAATGCAGTGTCAGAATGTGAAAATAAACTACTCGCCGATATAAGATAGTTCAGGTGATTATTAAGAAACTTCTTATTTTTGACCATGCCAAGTGTGTCTTACAGAAGTTCTACACCTGTTGCTTAAATTTAAAGATTCACAAGAGGATAATTAACTGAACTCAGGCCGATACGGTGAAGAGCGATATTTCAGCGGCATGGTGCGCGAGACGGATTCAGCGCTAACCAGGCTCACTTTTAGCTTACTGACATTATCGTGTAGTTAGCCACTCTACATGTCCCTATGTGAAGGGATCTGGGGGAACATGATCCTAATGCCTGTCTTAAAGGTAAACCGGAGGGGCAATTAAACATCTCTGAACTCTATTTGTCTATTGTAAATGTCATCAGCATAAAAGCTGTATATATATCGTCGCGAACGTTGCTATTGACTCGTCATCTTCCCCAGCGTAGGTATTTAAATTGAACGAATATTAATCTTGACTTCCTCATCCCTAATAAACACAAGTATGTCCTAACATATCTCCCAATAATGTCTCGCTAGGTATCAAAAGCCTTCGGTCGTCGCTCTTCAAGCTCTATGTACTCATCACTCACTTCCGATCTCGAAGGGACCTCTCTGACGGTATGTCGGAATTCTGTCACCGAGCTATCATCATTAAGGACCCTGAATGGGTTGGGATCCCTATTGATACTCTTCTTAACATTATCCGTTGCTGTAGTTCCAGTAGTCCTGAATCGGCTGGGATTTGCCGGAGTGCCGTAGGATGACATCTTGAAGGTCTTGGGGAATAGGGGACGCAGACCAGGGAGACATGCGCAGATGATACCTGCAACTGGCTCGACGCCGGCGAGGGTCCACACAGTTCCTTCGTCGTAAAGATTCTTCCATTGGTACCCATGTGTGAAGACAACACGGGCAAGAGATATAAAACACGTGCTAATTATACCATGTTAGTGACAATTGATCGGCAGAGGGCATGCTTGGTGCGTCGAGCGATGAAGGCCACTTACACAAAACCGAAGCAAAAGGATATAATGATACCAATCTTTTTCGAGCGGTTCATATTCAGTCCCCAGATTGACTTGAGGGGAAGTACAAAGATCAAGAAGTCGGTAAAAACCGTCAGGCTGTCATAGGCGATGTTGATGTTTGACATGGCTGCGAACTGTTCCGCCGTGGCATCGCCCCAAGCCCACCACTTCTCGATCGGCCGTACGACTGCAAGATAACCGATAAAGCTTCCCATGAAGCATATAAACGTTATTCCCGATGCCACGTATATGATGATGTTCATTGGGCCATTGTGGCCCGTGAAGACGCGGTGATATAGGAATAGGATCGAGGCTTTGCATGAATAGACTGCGAATACGAGGACGATGTTGTTGCCCCAGCCGATCTAATGAACCCAAGTCAAGTCAATTAGGATATCGCTAAAAGTATCATCAATCGGGCCGTACCTGGTCGTGGATCAACGAAACGTCGGTTGGTTCCGTAGTGCTAGTATATGGATATCCAGGGATGCCAATGCCTCCATACACAAGCACTGGTTTGCGGGCAAATGAGTTAGCTATGAAGCCTCGACAGAAGTCCGTGCTCGCGTTGAAGACCTACTCAGAAGAAGAAGGACGAAAAAGAGGTCCGTGAAGAACTGTCAAACGCGTCAGCACACGAGTGTTATGAACAGTACTTCATAATACGAGGTAACTTACAGCGGATACTAAAATCATCCAGTCAGTCCAACCATAAACGCTTCTCGTCTTCGTCTTTGCGTAAAATCGAAGTCCGACGGTAATATTCGACAGCATCGGCAGGATTACCCATGTGGCGATCATCTCCCGCTGCCGCGGCAGATAGATGGGGAAAGCTTTGGCCATATTAGGCAACTGTCTTAGAATAAGGTTACTCAACGAAAGAAGCAAAAACGACGAAGGACGCGGATCATTTTACAAAAGTTCCATACCCATATATTTAGAGGTCTTGGCTGACTGCCAGTTCAGAGCGAGCAGCCCGTCCCATTTCCGTTCGACTTAAGAAAACTTTATCTTCTTGAGTCAGTCCACGCCGGTTATCGCTAGTGTGGCGTTTTGAACAAGGAGTAGCATGACTAGTGGTCAAAATGTGGCTTTACACTATACAAGATATGAAGGAAGCTAGAATGGTCAGTGGGACTACTTCCAGCTCATGGCCGTGTTGCATGGACTACTACTTGCCGGGGTCTGTTTCGTCATTTCGGCTTTGCTAGATACTCGACCATGCTCGGAGATGTTATGTGATATGAGGATTTTCTTCCCATCTGTATGGCATGACTGGCATCCAGTCCGTGTTACTCCAATCAGCTTCTAGAATATCACCAACCAATTGAGATCGTGATATGAATGGTACGATCAAAGTTAGCGAAACAGCCCCCTGAGGGCTGTACCTAGCTTAGCGCTGAATTTCAACCATTAACAACTTATCGTTTTTCACCAGCGTCTGCTATTCATGCAGGCTGAGCTTAGTGTCTCCAGCTTGCCTGGGCTATCACCAACTAGATCTGAAGTGATTTTGCGAAGCACGGTCAAATGAAGTGAACTATAGCGGCCAGATGAATAATCTCGTTAACAGTAGTGAGGCATCAGGTCCCACTGGTAATGGAATCAGTAACAACAGGAATGATACCATTGGATCATTTGGATGGAAGAGGTTGATTACCTGGGAGGAGAAACTTATAGGCCCATTTATTCTAGAAGATCTTCCAAGAAATCCTGTCTCACGGCTCTTGTTCACTAATAGGCGGAAGCTTGCTGCCGTTGAAGTGATAAGGGGCAGCGATACCCCACTGCGGCGTTGATGGCACCTCTCGGAACGATATCCTAGTGTCACTCGGGCCCCTCGCACACTTCGAAATGACTTGTCCGAGACGCTATTCGCTCAAATTCAGAAGCCACCTTCGAATTAGCCCAGTCCGCGTTTTGTGGCTGACTTTGGACTGAGCCTGGAACCCTGCAATATCGCAAAACGTTCCGCACTACTCCGTAGACACTTGCAAGAGTCAGGACCCGAATTCCTGGTAGAGCACTGGACTGGGGTGTTCGGCAAGGCCAGCCTTATCTCCATCTCAGTTACCAAGCTCTTCCTAAGCAGAGTAGTCTGAAGCCACGTCCGCTTGCGCAACCAATTGGAGAGGCAAAGAATTGATAGAGCTGCGATAGTTTGGAACCGGCCAGTAATTAGGGTTACGCTCATTTTAGCAGTCCCAAATTATCGTCCGTGGCGTATATACGGAGAGAATTCCGCCACCCTTTGCCGGCAATTGGTGTCGCTGTCTAACTGTCTTGGCGTCTAAACTACGGCTCAATAGGATCTACGCGGATCCTATGCTTGCTGGCGTAGGTATCTTGAAATCTTTACCGGGGCGCGGGTTTACGATAAGCTAAAAACCCTGCAATGGGCTCGGCGCGTGCACGCCATTTCTCATAGTTGTTTCTCGTGGTTGCGCTTTTCCTTGTTGGTTCAGAGGGTGGCGCTTTGGGGTACACACAGTTGCGGAATTAGCCCACTATTAAATCAAGGGGATTGGCGTACATTGGCACCGAAGCAATTCCGCGGCCCGTTAATAAATGTTCTTCCCCCTGTGGGTATCATTCTAGTCACTTAGTCGTTCGTTCCAAGCCCCACACGAGTCGGATGATGAAGTCTTTGGTAGGATGGCGCAAGGAGATTACGAAGTGATGTGTGTATTAATGCCTGAGTTGTGAATTATTAATCTTTTTTTTTTTTTTTTTGAATGGAAGGGACCCAATTGTTTCTTGTTGATTACTAACCATAATGCAACACATGGCTACGCGAAACTATCTGTTATTTGCTCTTTTTGGGCTTAACGCCAGTAATCCTCCGCTCCAAAATTCAACATGAGCTTGCTCTATAGTCAAATAGTTCAAAGTTTATACATAATGACCAAGAACTCTCAGAATAACTCTACGGATTGCTCGTATACCGGCCAGACTGCTTTGGCCGCCCAAGCTCCTTACGTAACATTGTGTTTGTTTCTCGAGCCCACCGTGCCGAGTTGCTTTTAGATCTTCTATCATGGCCTGAGAGTTCAATCAGCGTGTCAGCTTCTCATCCCAGAGTCGCTTACCGGCCAAATGTCTGTATGCCGCTACATAGAATTCCTGAACTACTTGGCCTGTTTGCGGGTACTACATTTCGAGTAGAGTTTGTCAGTCAATTCCAAATCCCGCAGGGTTGGAAGTGATAAGGATACTATAGGTCATCAAATTTCAAGTTAAACCATACTCCATAGTTTCCAAACCACATGATGGCTACATTTACTAAGTAGCGGCAGATGCCTGCTGTAATCATTTCTTGATCAATGCCCTCATGTGGTACGAAGTATTTGTGTTTTCTACCACTCTATCCAGCGGTAGTGTCACCAGCTGGCGGATGAGAAGCCTCGCCTGTTTCATGTATGGGCGATGAAGTTGCTGCTTGCTCCTCGGGTTGGTCATTGTTTTTCGACTTGCTCATCTTCACCAGACCCCAGCTCAACTCGATCAGCACCCGCATCAACATTATCGCCTTATTCAGTTTCTCCACCTGTTTCCAGACTTGGCAAAGAAATGAGGGCCAGTTTTTCTTGGTGTAGACCAACGTGACGCTCATGGTATCGAGCCAAGTGGATGATCTCACCATAAACGAAACAAGAGGTACCTGTTCAACACCCACGGGCCTCCTTCGAAGGTTTATATTTTGGCCCAATTCCTCCATGGACCCTCCTACAGCATGCTCACTAGATATATGTTTTATGAATTCGGATGATGAATGGAAAGTAATGCCGCAAGCAAATGGACAGCGACATATCTTCCAGAGAATCTGATTGACGGGGTCCACCACGAAACAATCGTTTCCGCATCGCCCCTTTTGTTGTTGAGGCCATATGATAGTTTTGTGTAATGGTCCTGTCCATGTCTGAAGAACTGCCATCGACAATTTATCTCTCGCCCCAACCTCCCACCAAGCCGAGGTTCTATTGTTCTAAATTTCGAGTTGAAATGCCGAATGTCGAAGTTTTCGGTGTGGGGCGTATCGATTCAATGGGATGTGATAAAACGGTCTTGCGGGGCAGGGTTGCGTATGTCCGCCCTTACTCAGAGACAGTTCACGACACGTGCTATATCCCCACAGACTTGTTCCAGTTCTGTATTGAGATTCCGTCCTCATCAGAAATTCCAGACTTATCCAGGCACCAGCATCAGCATGTTGGTCCCAAAGCACTTCTAGTCCTATGGCGATGGCACAAGCATCTTTTAAAAGCTCGGTTAGATTTTCGAGGAGGTTCAGCACCTGTCTCCCCAACTCGGAAGAGTCTCGGAGACGGCAGTCAAGTGAGCTCAAGCCAGTACGGGGTGCACCGATGTTACCAGACCAAACTATGAACCGTGTCTGTTCGTCTATGATTTCGACATTGACGGATGACATTGACTTTTCAGATGCTCAGACGACTTATTGAAAAATAGTTGGACCTTTCGACAAGATAAATACCGTTTTGGCAAGGGGTTCATGTTCTTTAGGCCACTGCCAAGGTCCTGGGGATAAAAATCACAGATCTTGAAGGCATGATTGACTCCCAGGGCAAAGGGATGCTCTCAGGCCTTAGCCGGGCAGTCTTCACACTAAGCCGGTCGAAGTATGCAGATATCCAGACGGATATCCGAGAAAGAATCTCGAATCTGGAAAACTTGATCAATCGAAATATGGACCTTGAGCCGACAAGAGTATGATCCAAGCAAGAGCTTTTCATACTGCTCCGTGATCTTTCAGAGAGCCTTTATCGAGCTTTAAGACCAAGTCTCACTTGCAGTTGTTAACACGATGTTGGACCTTCACTGAAGAACAGAACATCACAGAAGATCCCTGGGGATGATGAGCAGGAGATCTTGAGCTCGAATAGTTTCAAGATCAGCTTGTCCTCCATCAGCAGCTCTGCGGAACTCAAGACCCGAGAAGAGTTTCAAGTCCAACCTCAGAGGGAGACTCCTATACTGGCCCTTCCATCTCGACCGCCGGTCAGAACAAAAGGGAAGAAGGTCTGTTTCTCGGATTGCCCGCAGGTATATCTATCTACGACCATTGCCCTAAATTTGAGTGCAGAAACAGTTAGCAAACAAGACATGCCATCTGTACAGACTGCAGGACTACCAGAAACACCAGTATGCGAGGCAACCCCAATGTCGCCCAGCTACCTCAAGACTCATCCGGCACTGTTCGCAACAATTCATCCGCGAAAACAGCGGAATTTTCTCATCGTCCTGTGCCAGTTTCACCCCTTCGGAAATCTCGTTCTATATCGATAATCTCACTCAGGGATATTCTCGAAAAAGAGGATCAGTCAAATCACTTATCCTTCCGAGACCGTCTCCGTCTCGCAGTGGTACTCTTATCAAGTCTTCTTCAGCTGCACAGCAGTCCTTGGTTACCAGGCCATCTCGACAGCTGCTACATTTTTTTCTTTACATATCAAGGCTTCCCAATCTTTAACAATCCTCTCCTGATACGACATCTACAAGTCTGCAGTAAGAGGAGTGCGTACAGGCAATCGCCCGCCTTTCACTAGCCCTGCATTATGGGCCTTGGGTCTCGTTTTGATAGAGCTTATCCTTGGAAGGACTCTTAACGCAGAGACAATTAGCCACCAGGGATCGAATCTGCCGGTGGAGTACTTCGCTGCCTGTGAGCTTCTCCAAGAAGTTCGGATGATTATTCAAATTGTGGAACGGCTGCTACGAGATGTCTCGGGGTGAATTAATAATAGTGACTATTCCTCGGGTAGCGCAGACTTTTGCCAGGATGTCTTTGCTGGAGATGTTGCCTTGTTGGAGAAAGATCTCGAAAATTCACAACTCGGGAATGTCATCGTGAATCTTGCCCCGTCGTCGTCTTAGATGCATTTGAACAAGTGATGCATTGAAAAAAGACTCAAATAAACATTCAATGCCATTGAAGGATGGATCTATCACTTTCCCTAATGTCTATATGGCTGATATTATTACGAAGCCGGATTAAGCTTTTGAACTAACAGCTCTGGTCCTGGAAAATGAATTGATGTTGTGCAGTTGGACGTGGCTGTTCCTCCGAGAGGATTTTGACGATGTGGCGGAATTGATAAGTATTACAAACAGCTGTTGGACTCATATCAGATAACGGTTTCGTGGTCTAACGGTTATGACTGCGGATTCTGATTCCGCCAGCGAGGGTTCGACTCCCTCCGAGACCTTTTCTTTTGCCTTAATTAAGAATCTCTCCAACATGAGTGATATTTTTTCACATTTGCTTCTTTTTATTTTGTTTTCGTTTTGGTTTTCTTTAATTGAAGTAGCTATGCATGATCCGTGGTACTATATGCGGTGTGCATTAACATATGCTACTGTTTTTTTTTTTTTTTTCTTTTTTTTTTATTCGTGCATACTGCTTTGTGTTTTCCAATTTTGTGAGCAGAACTACAGACGCACGTCACTATATTGCCTCGGAGTCCGGAAAACAGATCCAATATACATTGAACATGGTGAGATAGACTCTTTTTAATTACAGGGAATGATTTTCTTTATTTCATTCCATTGGTATTGTTTTGATGCTGTTTGCAGTTCCTTTATTCCACGTTGTCTGTTGACTACCCTGCATCTCGCTTCCAGACGCTAGTCTGACTCGTGTGACAAATCGTCAATTCACAACAATGACTCAATTTTCATGGCTACCATGTGTCGGAAGGATTTAAAGCCTTGGCACATTTCCTGCCCAACAAATGATCAACAGGAACAATTGAAGACGGAACCTGGATGGAAAATGACGCATGGAACAAGTACCCGAAGATTCGCCAACAACCAAAGCCAAAGACACTTTGACAATGCACGACCCCAGCATTGACCCACCAAACTTGCCGACATGTCCACCCCCCGGAGCAAAACCGGAGCCGAACGGAAAAGATGAACCGGACACAAGAAGATTAATGCAGAACGCTCCAGAGTGCATTAGCCAGGGGCCCAACATGGGCGAATTAACCCGAGGATGGTTGAACCCAATTGCTTGCCACCCTTGTGATAACCCTGTGCCGACGTGCGGGCGCACAGCCACGGGGTAGCACCCAGACCTGAACCACACCGCCGGGACGGGCTTAAATAACCAGAAACCAGGGGGTAGACCACATGCTCCTCCGATTGCCGAGACCTTTCTTACCTCACTTTGTTAAGACATTTTGAGACCGGCGACAGGTCCAGTCCGGCAGCAGCTTGCGATGGCGGAACAAAAGCCACTGCTTGAGCGGCGGTTTACCCCTATTATGTGCTGATGCTGACAAGAAATATTTTTCAGTAGGCTTATGTCACTGATAATATAGACCAGCCAATAATCGGGTGAACCGGATGTTGATGGAAATTCGGTGGATTGAACCCCCAATTTATTTCCAGCCTTCTGGAGCGTTTCTCTTCCGACCTCGCAAGTGCATTGTTTTACGCAATATGATCATCAGTAGATCATCAATCACGAATTTTTACAACCGATTCTCCACTGAAACTTTCCAAACAGGAACTTGGACTGCTAGTTGGTGGTCCGTGGCACATAGTACCGCCGGGTCTAAGGCTTGACTTGTCATAGTGGCCGGTTTGATAAGCCACAAGCTCAAACGTCGAGACGACGCTAGCAAACTCTATTTCTCATATTTTGGCAAAGACGGGCGAGAATGGCCCGGAAAGACTTCGATGGTCTGATAACGGGTCCCGTTTTCCACGTGTCGACCCTGACGACTGGGTCTGGATCACTGCATTTAGGTTCTCTTAATGCACAGAATCTGCACCCCTGACTGGCGCTGCAGATCTTGTCGTTCCTTTGTTTTTTTCTTTCTCTGCTTCGATGCCCCGGATTTTGACTGTTTTGCTTTTTTGATCTGGGTCAAGACCCTTTTCAGTACCGATAGAGTGGTATCTGTATTGAACAGCAGCCATGGCTTCACTCGATGCGGAAATGTGGGCGTGGTATGGCCTGACGGTCATTGTGGTGTTTGCGCGAATGTAAGCTTATCAAAGGCCATGTAGGGGATTGTTTGCTGACTTGTCCAGGACGTCTCGTCGCATGCTGCTGGGCTCATTCAAGCGCATGTTGGCAGATGATTACCTCATGCTTCTTACAATGGTTTGTACCTCTATTTTGGTTTTTTAAAAAATACTGACGTTTTTAGATCACGTATACGATCCTCTTGGCCATCGTCTGCGTCTTGGTCCGAACCCCTACGAATCTCATCAACCCCGACGATCACATCGTACTCACCCCCGAAGACATTAAATTACGCGAATATGGATCGAAACTGGTACTCGTCACCGAACATATGCAGATGATCACCATCTGGGGCGTCAAGGGCTGTCTGCTGTTCATGTACAGCCGACTTACGCTCAGTTTGAAGCAAAACTTCCTCGTCAAACTGGTAGCAGGATACGTCATTGTCGGATTCGTTGTTATGCAAATTTTGTGGTTTGCTGCTTGGTGCCGACCGTTCAATAACTACTGGCAGGTTCCTCCTGATGACTGTAAGGAACATGCTCATCCAATTGAGAACTCGGGCTAATGAAATGGCAGTAAATTGTTCAGCTGAGACCAACCACATGATCACAAACGCCGTCATCAACATCTCGTCGGACATCATGATCATCATCCTTCCTATGCCCGTCTTTTTACAATCTCAGCTACCGCTCAAGAGAAAGATTATTCTCTGCGGCGTCTTTGCCCTTGGTATTTTTACTGTATGGCTCCCTTCCATATCTATCTTTATCGTTGAGATGAGAAGCTGACTTCGACTTTAGATCTTGGCAGCAACAATGAGCAAAATCTACAGTCTTGGCGATCCCTACGGCACAGAATGGTCCTACTGGTACATCCGCGAAGTCTCAACCGCCGTCATCGCCGCCAACCTCCCTCTCACATGGACTCTTCTTCAGCGTGTCTTCCGCCTCGGCTCATTCCATGCCAAGTACGGTAAATCCTCCAACCAACGCACTGAAGGGACATCTCGATTCCGATCAGCCTACGGCAACCTCAGCAGTATGGACCGAAGACCCAAAAGACCGACTTTTGTTGAGCCAGGAATGAGTTTCTCAGAGAGTCAAGAAGAGATTAATGGGAAGGATATTCCTTTGAAGATTTATCAGAAGAATGAGGTTATTGTCAACGTCACTACAGAAGAAATATCGCCTGACAAGAGATCGCCGTCACCGCCTGGTCACACTGGGTTGGAGAGGATTAATTTTGGGGAGACCAATACGCATGGAGGCAGTGAGAATGGCGATAAGTCTGGGAATGAGATGGAGCTTGGTGTTGTCACCAAGGTCTATCACGGAGTATAATGGGCCTACCTTCAATGAACTAGACATACAAAAATTTTCAAGTACAACTAATAAAATCCACAATAGATATAAACTTCCAATTTACTCAAGAACCTTACGTTGTTCATGGCCTCGCCAACTCTCATTGGCTGATGAGAACCATCCAATTGAATCTCGTCGCTTGAAACTGCATGAGAACAGATACTCCACGTGATCTCAGCTCGCAGTCTGATTTTCCAAGCCCAAGTAAGGCTTACTCCGCATGAGTCTCTCCTTGGACAACCATGGATGCGCATGGAAGCTTCCTGAACAGAAACAAGCTTTCGCCAGAGTCAATACCTTCTACTGGGCTTAGTGTGATATACGAGCCAGAGGCCGATGCGCCCATAGTCGAGTAAGCTGAAAATGCAACAGTATCAATATCAGGTTGCTGAACGTGTCGAGCATTATCCTAGTTCATGGTCTGAAAGGACATCCTTACAAAACATGGCGATGCAAGCAGACTGCGGAAAATTCCGATAAACAATCAACATATCCTGGCAAAGATGGGTTGAAGTCAAGCACATCGAAGCGACTCGAACTAAGGCAAAGTATCAAGGCTTTTGTGAAAGGCTCGTCCAGCAAAAGTCGCCATGACAGCAGCCTCACCCCATCTACAGTTCACAATGTTACGACCCCGGACGGCAGCGATTCGACTGTCTTCTGGCCTGTCGATTTACTCCCTCAAGTTTGCCAGAAGGCTAGAATTCTGACTTTCGGATATGATACCAAGATAACCAAGTTCACCTCCGGGCCGACTAATGCAAACAGTATTTTCTCACATGGAAAGGACTTTTTGTTCGCTTTGCGGCGCGAAACTGTGCGATGCCGTCCCATTATCTTCATTGCTCATAGCCTCGGCGGAATACTAGTAAAGGAAGTAAGCACTTACTGCCCCTTTATGAAGTGTATGTTCTGACTTCTGTTCAGATGCTCGCATTATCCTCTACCACTGAAGCCTCAGGGCTGAAAGGAATCATCGAATCAACCGCCGCCGTGGTATTTTTGGGGACTCCCCATCGCGGAAGCCCGGACCTCTCCGCGATTGGCGAGTGGGCAAGATCAATGCTCAGTGGCCTACATTTCCAGACAACTTCAACAATCTTGGATACTCTCGGCCTAAAGACAACTGATCTCGAGCGTGCCCATGAAGCGTTCTGTAGACTGTGGTATCAGTACGATTTTCAAGTGAAAACATTCCAAGAAAGCTTTGGTCTGACCGGAATTGACCTGGGAGTTCTTGGCAACAAAGTTGTGCCTCATGAGTCTTCCTTAATTGGAGACCCAAGAGAGCACGCTGAAACTCTTCAGGCCAATCATAAACAGATGAGTCGTTTCAGCAGCGCGCACGATCCAAACTATGTCAAAGTTGCTGGAGAGATCAAAGTATTTTATGACGCAATTCATGATGCCCAAGCTCCAAAGCGATGTATTGCGGAATCGAATGACGCTATTAAAATGAAACAAGGGAGATATGGAGGGCTACAGAGAGTTTACGAAACCCCAAACTCTAAGTCCAACTTACCAGATTCACTGGATCAGAACGCCCTGCGTAAATTTCTCGCCGCATTGCCCTTCGATAAGATGAATGCTCGACGAGAGTCTATCTTGAGCCCTTCTTTAAATACTGGCAACTGGTTGTTCCGAAACGAAACATTCCATCTTTGGAACACCACTACTGATTGGAGTCAGCGCCTATTCTTAATAAAAGGGAAGCCAGGCGCAGGCAAGTCAACTTTGATGAACGAAACTGTGCGCCATATGCAGTGCATGTATCGAGGAGATGGCATCTGCGCCAGCTTCTTCATTGATGCTGCTGGCGAACATCTTCAACGTTGCGCAAGTGGAATATTCAGATCACTGCTTTACCAACTCTTGTCCCAGAGTGATATATGCAGCCCAGGGATGAACTTGGAAAAGAGTAATTTGATATCAAGAATTAAAGCTGGAGCTCCCCTGTCTTCGCTAGATTGGACCGAGCAGTATTTGGAAAACCTGCTTGCGCAGACACTTGAATACCTGTCATATTCAGGTATACCAGTGTTTATCTTTGTAGATGCAGTTGACGAATTGGGCTACCAGATGCAGAGACATCAAGTTGACTTCTGGAGTGAACTACTCCACAGTCCGTACATCCAGAACCTTAGGATTTGCTTATCTTGTAGGCACTTCCCTAATGTTACAGTTACTGGGTGTCTGGCGTTGGCACTAGATGCGCACAACAAGGACGACATCTCGAATTACATCAAACAGCGACTTGATGCACGAATTTCTCTGGAAGAAGGAGACTGGATAAAAGTGGTTACTGAAAAGATTCAGTCTCTGTCATGTGGGGTTTTTCTCTGGGTCGTCTTGATGGTGGATGACATTCTGGCTAGTTACGATGAGGGGGCCAGTTTGTTAAGACTAATCCGCCAGGTCGAAAGAACGCCAAGAGAGCTCGAGGACCTATATATTAGAATGTTGACCTTTACTAGATCAAGTGAGCGTCAACTAGCTGGCAGGATGTTGCAATGGGTATTTGCGGCAAACAGGCCTTTGCGTCTTGATGAGTGGAACCACATACTGGCATTTATCCAGGACCCAAAACCAAACTCATTGGCAGAATGGAGAGAATCAGAGAACTACATTGAGAACGACGGTCAGCTCGAGAGAAAGATAAAAAGCATATCCAGGGGTTTGTTGGAGGTTAGCACCAAGCAAGTTGATGTCCTGGCGGAGAAAAATGGAGAAGTATCATCGATTAATGCTGGTGTTGGATCTCTTGATCATGAAGAGGGATCTGCTCGTGTTGTTCGTCTTATTCACCACTCAGTATACGACTTCTTTATGCACAAAGGTGGATTCATGATCCTTGGCTTGGAAAGCTTGGACCCTCTTGGGGACTGCCATTGCACGATCATTAACACGTATTTCGACTACTTGCTCATTCCCGAACTGGATGAGTATATCCTTGCTCGACAACGCGTTAATATGGCAAGCATGATGAGTTCATCGTTCAGCTCATTAGACACCGGAGAGGCCCAGAATGTGCACGACGTGACGAAGAGACAAGGTTCTAAGTATTCTCCCGAAGGATTGGAAACACAGCCGACTTGGAACTATTTTCAGATTGTTGAGAATTGGCTGGCTGAAGGATCACTGTCATCTTGCGCAGGCTCTATCACCAGTCACGCAGCACATTCTGTTTCTCGACAGTCTGTTGGCATGGCATCGAAAGTCCTCGATGATTACCCAGCTTTACTCGTATATATAACCATGGAACTCATGTTACATATTGAGTATGTCGACTTTCAACATGACCCAACCAAGGCCATACAAGAGCTTATCAACCGACTCAAAGAAAACTCAATCTGGATCCGCCTTCGAGCACTCCAGCAAGAGAAGCACATGCGGCAAATGGAGGATAAATGGGTCGAAGCGATGACCCAGAGCCTGCTACCCTCAATTCCATCGTTAGTAACACTATACAGAGCCTATTGATGAAATTGCATGGAACTGACATGTCACTATCAATAACAGGAAGTATAATCTATCTCCAGTCCCGTCAATTGGTGCTAAAAGCAAAAAGGATATTCATCCAGAGCCTATTGAGACCTATATATCAACAATTGGCCCAAGACGTCCAAGAAGTATCGCAAGTTTCAGCTCAGCCAGTAGTTTTGGCCATCAGAGCTGGAAGTCCTATGCCTCCAAGAAGAATTAACTTGCTAAGTTGGGACTATCGATTGCGTCGAAGACACCGAAACCTTCCTATGTCAGCTGGTGCAAGCTCCTGGAGATTTGAGTTTCCTAACTTTACCAGTAAATTCTTTTGGGCTAGTATTGGGGCCTCGCCTCAGTCGGATCTCGTCCCCGGATGTCGTATGTGGATCATGGAGCCCGGATCTCGTCCCTCGGGGAGTTCACACACAATTTTCTGGGGTAAATCACCCGCTCGGTGGCTCCAGCAAGGATGTGACATGGAAATCGCCTCAATTCGTCAAATAATCCCAACCATCACGACATCTCCAGTCTCCATCATATAAGTCTTATATCAACACCAGTCCAAACATCATCATGACAACTTGATCACAGTCACAGCATCCTCCATCATGGGCGTCTTTACAAAGTTCCGCTTCTTCAATCGCCGGCTCGCGCTGTCATGCGTGCTCATCGCCGTGTCGACGTTCAATTATGGCTTTGACAACCAGGCCTTTGCTACGACGCAGGCGATGGATTCTTTTGATAAGCAGTTTGGTGTATTGAATGCCAAGACGGGGAAATATGTTCTTGAACCATATTGGCTTTCGCTGTTCAACAGTTTGAACTACATTGGCTTTGCTGCTGGTTAGTACTAAGGAAATCTGATGTCGCCTTTCTGATGTCGCTTTTCTGACGCCGTTTAGGTGTTCTTTCTGGTACATGGATCTCATCGCGATGGGGACGGCGATGGTGCATGTTTGTCATGAGCATATATGCTCTTGGTACAGCAACTATTGCCGTCACGTCGTTCCATCGTGAACAGATCATGGCAGCCCGGATCCTCAACTATGTCTATGTCGGCATGGAACTTGGAGTTGTTCCAACTTTCCAGTCCGAGATTGGTATGTGACCTATATACCTTGTCGCATTCATCGCTAAGAATCTCAGTTCCTGCTCAAGCTCGTGGCTTCATGGTCGGATCCTACCAGCTCAGTCTCGCAATCGGCGGTCTCGTCATCAACAGTATCTGCTACGGAACATCATCCCTTCCCGATAACCGCGCTTGGCGAATTCCCCTCGGCATGTTCTATATCGTTCCGTCAATCGTTATCGCAGGTATCTGGTTCGTCCCTGAGTCACCGCGTTGGCTCCTTCGAAAGAATAGAGTAGAGGAGGCGCGAAACAGCCTTGAGAAGATTCGAGAAGGAGTCTTTACCTATGAGGAAATCGAGGCCGAGTTTACAGAGCTGAGGGTCTCTTTGGAAGAGGAGACTGAGCAGGGGCGTTTCGTGGAGCTCTTCCGCGGTATCAACTTGAAACGAACTTTGATCGTCGTGGCCGCCAACTTTTTCCAACAGGCTGGTGGTCAAGCTTTTGTGTCGCAGTATGGTACCATCTACGTCAAGTCACTAGGAACCATCAATCCATTTGGCTTCAGTCTGATAACGTCATCCATCGGCATTGTTACCATCATATGCATCCTTCTCTGGACAGACATCATTGGCAGACGGTATGTATTCTACTCAACATGGCTGATCGAAGCTGACAAATTTAGTGTTCTTATGATTGCATCCTCCGTTACCATGTTTGCTGCGATGGTCACTATGGGATCTCTTGGCATCCAAACTCCTGTTGATGATTCCCGAAAGAAAGGTGTTATCAGCATGATGGCAGTGTTTGCATCTGGCTTCGGTATGGGTTGGGCACCGCTCGTCTACGTCGTGACTACTGAGATCTCGGCTCTTCGACTTCGAGATCTCACCTCGCGAGTTGGTTTCACTGTCAACGTTATTATGAAGTAAGTCCTCACCACAGGAATTCACAAGAAACGATGCTAATGATCTTACTTTAGCTTCGCAGTCAATTTCAGCATTCCTTATCTCATCTACGACAAGTACGCCGGGCTGAACAGCAAGGTCGGCTTCATCTTTGGAGGTATCATGGCCACTGCTATCGTATTTGTCTTCTTTTGCGTACCTGAATGCACAGGCAAGACCCTTGAGCAGGTTGACTTTCTGTTCAATCAGGGTGTTCCAACCCGACAGTTTGGAAAGGTTGATGCTGCTGAGATGATGCGCGCTGCACAGCGGGAAGATGACTTGGGCAAGTTGCGCTCAGATAACAAGGATAATTCTGTAACAGCAGAGCAGCCAGTCTGAGTCATCTGGATGAAAGCTCCCGATGAAAATTGGAAATGGTGAAACTGTATCAGAGCTTTCAAGTAGCTAACTAATATTGAGGTGCACTCGCATCAGTGTATGCGTTCATCCGAAGATCAAAAGGATCCAACGGGAAGCCGAGCTCTTGATCCCCAAACACCAGGTCAGTCGAGTTGATAGAGTCATAATTGATGAGTGGATATCCAAGTGACGAGAATGAGTCAAAGGACCCATCTCCAGTTGATTCCGAGAGACCTTGCCCATCACCCTGCATCGGAAAAGACCAAACATCCTGCCCTGTAGAGCTCCTAATGGTTGGTGGTCTATCTAGCTCTTCACCAAGGTTGGATTCTGGTGGATGAATGGCTGGATCTTCCTCCTCTTCGTCGTCTGGAGCATAGGCATGCTTAGAGCGACGATGTAGCTTTTCCTGTATTCGAATCGTACCAGGCGAGGCGCTGCTATAATAGCTGTTAGCTCAAAGGTTGAGTAAGGAGAGGTGACTTACGGTGAGCCAGGAGATATGTGTCTCGTCCCTAATCGTGGTATGAGGTTCTCAATATCCGAAATCTGCAATCTTGTCAGCGCCTCCACGCCTAAGGGATGCCTACTTACGCATGATCCAGTCCATCCAACTTCTGCTCCACTTCTGGACACAATGAGAAACATGTCCATAAGTCTCTGCTTAATGACCGGCAAGGATGTATCTCCATGTAATGGTAGCAAACCAGCCAGGTGATCGAGAATCTTGACAACCTGATAAGTCACTACTGCGAACGTAGGTGTACCAACACGACTACTCGTCTCTATTTGTTGGACCTTGGACCACATTTCTATATAGCGAAACGCTGTTTGCAAACATTGCTGCTGGCAGTAGTCGATGTACTCTCTAGGCGTTTGTGCCACTGCCTCTGGTGATACAGCTTCTCGAATACCGGGGATGAGGAATCGGTGAAGATCACAGCGGGAGCTCAAAATGAAAGTGTGCAGCATCGTATATGCGCGTGCTTCATCCGAGTGACACATTATCATGAGCCTGTTGTCATTCAATTGCAACTCATCTGGTAACGACTCCTCAAACGATGCCAACTCAAGATCTAGTGAGCGTAATTGCCCCCGGCTAAGATATGGACTGGTGCCGCTCAAAATGACCTGTCTTGTGTATCTGAAGCCCATTAGATGGTATATTCACATCTGATTCAGTCAACCTACCTAAGAACTCTATCCCGGATGTCATAAAGTCGCATCAAAAAGGCCAGTGCATTCAAATCTGTGTCACTCTCGTTCTTGCTCCGTAGAAATGGCGCTTTTGATCGTGATCCGAGCTGGAAGTTGTGTTGGCTGCTTGGTAGTCGGATATGCATTCGTCGTGTTGGACAAACCGTCAAATCCTCAATGCCACCAGAAAAGAGCTTGTCAAGACGGTAAATAGACCACATCAATCGGCGGAGGCATTCTTGTTTGACTGCGTCAGTGGCTGGGCGTTCGTAATTAAGCCTCTTGGTGAAGGCAACTCTCGATGCGATGGAGAGAAGAACCCAGACATCGCCAGTAAATTTCATGGCGAAGAGGAACTCGATCACTAGTACCAGGGCCTGCAACTTTGGGACTGATATCTCTCCCATTCGGTTGACGAGCTCATGTTGAACTTGTTTTATCCAGGCATGGGCTGGTGAGCTATCGGGGTGGTATGCCGGTGTAAGTCGCAACGCGGAAGCGCAAATGGCTTTTAGCAACGTCTTTTCAAGCTTTCCTTGACTCCAGTCTGCAATCGTGGTTGCACGGTGCAAGAAGACACAGTCAGCAATATCCGACTTGTCAAAATATGTGTCCAGATATTGACGAATGGTACTCCGGCTCTCCAGCTCAAAGACCCTGTTACCCATTAACATTCACCAGAGATAGTGCAGGCGAAATGCTTACCGGTGCGTATCACCAGCTACTGCAAGAGACATATCCGTTGGTGAAGCCTGACTGGGTGCCGATCCATAGTTTGTCAGGGTAGTACTCGCCGGCGAAGTGTGTGCCTCCATACCCATGTCTACGCTAGATGAAACCGGTTCATCGCCGAATACACATTCCTGTCCCTGTGATTGACATCGGTTGCAAGGACACGTCCCGGAGCACTTAGACTTGGCGACCCGACAAGCAGAACAAGCACGAAGTATTCGCCGCCTCTTGATGCCCGCCTGAGTCAAATCCTCGCCATGACCACCACCCGGTACCTCGATAGTATTAGTTGCAACATAACTACATGTCAGATCCAACCGCTCGCAGCGCATACACCCCGTAGTTCGACGATCGCATTTGACCTGATGACCATCATTAGTGGGGATCCCCGCAAACTGTAACTCAGCACGAACCTTTCTCGCGCGACACTGTTTACAAGCGAGTTGTGGGGAAGGCCTCGATTCTTTTGGTGGACTTACTTCCATTGTGCGAGATCCGAACGAGTTCCAGGTTCTTTTTTTTGAGTGGGTATCGCTAGGTCTTTACATAGCGAGAAACAAGCACGTCAATCCGAGGTCAAATGGCGAGGGGCGAGATCCGGAGAACGAGATCCGGGACTAGTCAAGCCCAGTTACTCGAGAGCGCTAGCTCATGACTAGATAACTACAGCTATTATTTACTCTGTAAAAAAACGAATTCAACAGTGTTTCTTGCTCATAGCAACTCACAATGTCGCAATCTCATCGTCTTCCTCCGAAACCCCTCCCTTTGAAGGTCAATTCCAAGAATGGAGGAAACAGGCCCAATTACATCATCTTTATGCCCGATCAGTTGAGATATGACTCCCTCGGTTGCACAACTGGTCCCGACTCTGAGATCAAGACGCCGAACATCGATGCATTCGCTGCGAGAGGAAGTCTCTTCACCAATTGCTTCACCCAAGCTTCTGTGTGTTCTCAATCGCGATGCAGTATGTTTACTGGAACATACCCTCACGTCAGTGGTCACCGAAGTCTTGAGAATCTCATTAAGCCTTGGGAACCGAATATCTTTCGCAGTCTGAAAGAATCGGGGTATCATGTCGCTTGTCTTGCACCTCGAGGCGATACTTTTGCGCCTACCGTTACGGAGCTGAGTCTCAGCGAGTATGGGTTTCTGGAGACACCAGAGTTTACACCAAAGTTTGCCGGTGGCGGCCGCGAAGTTGATGAGAGTATTTGGGGTCGCCTGTTCTATCGTGGGGTGCGAGATGCAGACAAGGCTTTGGACTATGATGAAGCTGTTGTAAGATCAGCTTTGACCTGGTTGGATTGTCCACCAACTGATAAGCCATGGGTGCTTTTCATGCCTCTTATCTTTCCCCATTGTCCCTTCCAAGTCGAAGAGCCGTACTTCTCCATGTACGACCGGTCCAAGGTCTCAGATGTAGAAGCAACGGTCGATCGGAAGACGGGATACGAACCTCGATACATGAAGTCGATTCGGGAGAAGTACGGTACGCATCGTGCGACGCCTGAGATTTGGAGAGAGATCAAGGCAACCTACTATGGCATGATCTCACGACTGGATGATCAGTTTGGTCGAGTTCTCAACAAAGTTGATGAACTCGATATCTGGAAAGATACAGTCACAATGTTCTTCACGGATCACGGCGAGTATTTGGGAGATCATGGCCTTATCGAGAAGTGGCCTTCAGGTCTGTCTGAGACGTTAGTCCACGAGCCTTTGATCATCGGAGGTGCAGGACTACCAGAGGGAAAGAAGATAGAGGCCATGACGGAAATGGTTGACCTGGTACCAACAATGCTGGAGACATCAGGAATTGGAGAGTCGTTCGCTCACAACGGCCTATCATGGATCCCTCTCCTTTGCGGCGACTCCAAAACGCATAAGCAGTACTCCTTCTCCGAAGGCGGCTTCCTTACATCTGAAGAACCCATTCTTGAACAAGCTCCCTATCCGTATGATCTCAAAGCAGGGCTTCAGCACGAAGACACTACATTGGTCGGAAAAGCAATCTCTCTGCGTGACGAGAACTGGACGTACGTGTACCGACTATATGAGCCAGCGGAGCTGTATCATCGACATAACGATCCCCATGAGCTTCATAATTTAGCTCAGGATCCTGACCATAAGGAGTTGGCGGATAAATACGAGAAGGCCACGTTGAAGTGGTTGTTGGAAGGGGCGGATGTTATGCCTTGGTCGAAGGATCCCAGATTTCCGGAGGTGAAGCTCAAGAGTCCGAGGGAGCAGATGGAGGAGAGGTTGAAGCAAGTCAAGAGTGGTTGAGAATTAATAGGAGTAGATGGAGACAGGCTATACCTTAAGTGTGAGCCTTGAGCAAGCAGATCTTTGCATTAGACTAAATCCTGGGCGATCAAGCCACTATTTAACAGAGTGAGCAGACGCTGTGCAGTGATAGTAAAAGGAATGACGAACGAAGATGTAAATTATGATATTATGGAAATGCGAAGTACAAATGAAAGATCAATGAAGGACTGATAAACATGTAAAGTAAGGAAAAGCCCAACGCCCAATGGTATAAAGCTGCAACCACGCACTTATAGAACCTCACGAACAGGAAGACTCCAATTCTCGGGGTGCTTCCACTTAGTCTCCAACTTCTCGTCCAACGTCATCCCCTCCCCAAAAGCCGCTGACTCTACTCTGTGGTGTCCACCAACCGAGCTCTGCGCATTCCTAAGGATAGACATATAGAAAGACTCGTCCTTGTCATCATCGCCACCAGCCTTGCTTTGGTGGTTATGATGAGCCCACTTGAGCCTCTTGGCTTGATCCATGACCAACTCAGCCAAGTCCTCACGGCCAGAAATAGCATCGCTGTCCATGCTACCAATCTGCTCGAGAAGATGAACATGGATATCTCGGGCTGCTCTATGGTTTCCACATGTGTTATGGAAGCTTGCGCGAAGGGTCTCACAGTCAACAGTAAGGTGATGAAGAGGACCGTAGACATCTCGAAGATTGTAGCAAATACTCTCAATGAGAGACATGGCAGATGATTGATGGCCAGCGGCAAACTTGACCTCACAGAGACGACGCCCAGTAGCGACTGTCGCGGCGCCGGACCAGTTACGACTCATGCGTGTATCCCAGAGGAACTGGAGGATACGCTCAAGTAAGGAGAAGTTCTTCCTCTCACCCAGAAGGCGAATAATGACGTTCAATTGGTCAAAGGGAATGGTGCCAAAGTCAATGTCAAGACGGCCAACCTTGAGGACTTCCACAAGGATCTCTGATGAGATTTGCTGAAGCTCAATGATGATGTGATCATGATCATGCGTGTGACGGCGCGAGAAAGATTCAGAGATCCTGAAGGCAAGTTTGACAACATGAGAATGCTTCGTCTTGGTGAGTTGTCGGAAGTAAAATTGCGACCACTTCAATAGCTGAAGAGAAATCTTGTACTCCTTGGCCTTGTAGACCTGAAGAGCGACCTCCACCAAACGCTCAAGGATGTCAATATGCACAACCTTCTTGTTAACGTTGGTAAGAGTCAACTCAAATAGCTGCCAGAGAGATTCAGATGAGACTGAGGTAGAGAAGAACCCCTTGAACATCTCCCACATATCTTGCCGTAGCTTTCGAACCTCGCTTGACCGGCCCTTCTGCTCAAGGAACGCAATGAGGCGAGCACCGGCTGCGAGACGCAGGTGGATTGGGCGGCTTGAGCTTCTGAAGGACACAGACCATGCTTCGTAGAGACAAGTCTCTGTGTAGACATCCCGAACGATGATGTCGAGCATGTTTTCGCGCTCGTATCCACAGAGAAGCTGCTCAAACGCGTGGATGAAGACAAAGCAGCGTCGGTCCAGATGGGCATGATCTTCGTGGCCAAAGCCGCAGAAGCCCTCAACTTTACTCTTCTCACCCATGAGGACCTCTTCCTTGAGAGTTTGAATGAACTTGATGCCGAACTCGACAGAGGACAACTCGCGATACATCTTGGCCAAGCGGCGAGCAATGTCAAAGAGGACAATCTCATTGCGCTCTTCGACGAGTAGGCTGACGATGTACTCCTCGATAGTCTTAATGGCGATAGTGATACTCTCGCGACGCTTCTGCTTGCGATGGTAGTCGATGATACGGGTAAGGGCAACAAGGACCTTTTCATGGGAGCAGGAATATTCCCATTTGAGAGAGACAAAAGCGTCGATGAGGAGTGTCTCGGCGCGGTGTCCGAGATCGTGATGGCATTCGAAAAGTTCCGTTAAGCGATACTTGGCAATCTCAATCAAGGCCACGATGGAATCGCTATCCTCACAACAGTGAAGGTCCAATTGGCAGAGCTCCTCGTAGATAGAAACAGCCTCAACGTATCGAACGGCGTCAATCTCAAGGATCTTTGCATACTCAATGCTCGCGCGGATGTAATAAGCATGGGTAGCGCCAAAGTCGGCGAGAATGACAGCTCTGAAGCTTTCAGCAAGATGAAGGCATTCAGTATGCTGTTCATGAACACGGAGAATGACGAGGTACTCTTGGTAAACCTCGAACCACTGCTCAGAGCTGATGATCTCGTGGTCATGACGATGCTTCTCAATCGAGTTCCAAAGAAAGCGGAACCAGGTAAGAGTCTCGGAACATTCGCTGTGAGACTTGTGAAGAGAAAGGCAGACTCTCATAAGTATGGGGATGTAAGCTGGGGGACAAGAGTCAAGACCAAAGTCGCCAAAGCCACGAAGGATGATGAGAAGAGAGTCAACAGAACCATTGCAGTCGAGCCAATGGTTGAGATGGCAGAGATGAAACTCTGCCTTGAGCTGGGTAAGCCTCACCATGATAACTTCAAAGCGAGACTCGAATTGAGTGATGATGGTCTTCTCACTCCCGCCAGAGCGATGAGTGCTGAAAGCTGCAGTGATATCGATGACAATATCAACGATCATAGCCAGGCAAGAATGGAAGATAGTGGTGACTCTATGCGAAGCATGGCTTGACTCCAACTTCTCCGACATCTTCACAATAGTCGACATAGCATCGTCAAGAACAGTGAAGAAGCGCTCGATGGCAAAAGAGTACTTGCCCGCAAAGCTGAGAAGAGACTTACAAGACGAGAGAATAAGCGAAGAGCTATCATACGTTGAAACGTCAATCAACTTGATAGCAGACATGATCTTGTCAAACTTCTTGGCAAAAGACTCCGCCTTCTTCAGAGTTTTGTCAAGTCTGCTCCCCTTCTCGGGCATGTAGCGCAGTCTCTCATTGGTAACCATAGTAAGAAACTCCTTAGCTGTAATAGAGCGTGCAAACTCGTAAGCCCTACCGCAGAGTCGGGCATATCTGTCTGTAGCCCTCTGCATATGCGAGTCAAGCTCGAACGAGAACCCCTCATAGTCCTTCCCATACTTCCAGATAGCTTGAGTATCATATAACTCACTAGCGTAAGAGGAAGACGAGAAAGAGAAGCCTCGCTGGGAGATTACTGACATAGCTTGGGAGGCATGACGTGTTGAGGTTGAGAAGTTTCTGTCCCGGTGGGAGAGGAGAGAGGTTGTTGTGGTGCCATTCTCGAAGATCGTGGAGCGAGGAGGAGCAGTGATGCTGTCTGTGTCGTGGAGGTTGTGGATTACGCTCTCGGATGGGTCGTCGTCTGAAGAGATGGAGCTGGAGCGGATGGGACGTGTTTGGATCGTGGTGAGCCAGTTGGATTTGGCGTTTGATGAAGCTGCTTCCAGCTGGTGGACTACAAAGTGTCAGTAAGGGGATTTTGAAAGCGGGGGCGATTGCTTACGTTGGGCTTGACTGAGCATCTTGTCTTTTGTTGAGGGAGCGACAAGAGGTGTAGGATATGGGAAGATCTCAAGGCATAACCCAAGTTTGAGAAGCATTGGAAGCGAGAGAGGGAATGTAGAAGATATATGCAAAGATCAGAAGGGGAACCATACCCTCCCTCAAAGGCAATGGAGACTTTCAGCTCCAGACGGCAAAGCCGTTCGTTTCCCTTCCAATCGGCGTTTTGAGGGCAGCTGTAGCCTCAGCCACTCCGAAGCCCCGAATGTAACGCCCTGGACTTCATTTCGCCAACCCGACAAGATCTGAACCCTTCTCTTCCAGTAGATTACAATCTCAGGGCTTGAGGGGAGGCATTGGCGCTGTTGGACCCTTATGTTCAGCTACCGTTTAGATAAGCCACGGCGCCATAAAACGGAGACTATTTAGGTCTAGATCCGGGCCATGTCTCAATATGTGATGAACGCCAGTCCAAGGGTCAGCTCACCACAGTTGGATTCAGGTATGCTGGCTAAATCTGAGGCCTGCCGTGCCGTGATTGACGGAGGGGGAGCATTTCTGCGGGTACTGCAAGTCCGGCCTAGCTGACGTTAATCCACGGCGACAGCTCCATAGGTGCTAATTATATGGCTTCAGTTATGCTGATAGAGCTTCATTGGCAATGCGAAAATAATCCTCAAACAACAGGCTTTAAATCTGCTTCATTGGGAGTTCTCAATCAAATTTCGCAATCAAATTCTCAGTGTTTACATTTAAGCCAGCTGACCTCGACTGACACGCTCTCAGCCAGCCGCGGTTGCAGCTCAGCTACAGCCATATCAGCCACAGTTGACGAATTGGGACGACTACGATCAATTATTCCCAGACATGCATATCTGCCAAATTCGTTCAATTGGATCACTCTTGCGATCATCTCCTTTCTGCAGCACCCTGATTTGTTCGGGATTCGTTGGCTAGATTTGCTACAAACAAGACATGCCTACTCTTCCCCCGTCTTCCCCACTACGGAATGCCTGCAGCGGCTGTGTCGCCTCCTCCGAAAACGTATCAAGGCGTTCGATTGTCTGGAACATGTCGACGGCTGAGAAGGGAGAGGCTCGGCTCTTCCGCTCCCCGAGGTCCGCATTCATTCATTCGCCACAAACATATGCTTGCGCCAACCATGCTTCACGGGTGATCAGCCGTAAGTCGCAGTATCTCATAAACATGTCCATGTATTTGCATGCCGACGCTGACGCTACACCACTTATCAAGGGATCCTCGAACTCGCTCATCATAGAGATTCCACAGGCCCTAAAGGCCCCGCCGTATCCACAAGCCACATATCTAGATCAAAGTCCGGGATGCTGTTCGCATCTTGGATCTGATTGTCAAGAAGACTCTAGAGCAAAATATCAGTACCCCCTCAATACTACAGAAGAGGGCTGAGAGTCGACTTACCCAATCAATGCTGTCGATCATATCAAAATCAGACATGGGCTCCGCTGCATCGTGCATCAGGTAACTTGACGTCTCCGCACTTGTCGCAGAAGTCGGCCAATGTTGCGGAGCTGACATCTGCGGTCGCGAACTGATATACTCATTCACCCGCTGAATGGTCGATTCTAATGCATGAGCGACAACTCGTCCCTCAGAGGTGTCTGATGAGCTGGACCATATTCCATGAGCTCTCTCAATAGCTACCAATTTCTTGCGAAAGTCAACCTCCTCGTTCGGACTACGAAATCCGAACTCATGTTTCATGGTCACGGTCAGATCCAAGCATATGACCATGGCCGCTAGGGTAAAGTCACTCAGTGTCAAAGATCCAATCATCCACTTCATGTCATACAGGAGACCTCCAGGCTGAGTGACCTGATGCATCTCAGCTTGTCTCTCCAATAGCCTCTCAGCAGCTTCCAGACTAGCGTTTCGTGAGAAGAATGAGGAACCGTCTTGGCGATGAGTTAGGTGCTGACGGTGAAGGACAATAATACTCTTTAGATGAAGTAATTCTATTGTCGTCCTGCTCATTATGATACTAAAATCGTCAACGATGAAGCTTGTGAGAGGTTTGTACTTGAAGTTATCGGGTATGTTGTCGTAAGCGGTCCTAACCTCAGTGTCCAGTGCAAGAGTTTCGTCGTAGGAAGGCGGAGTAAGTGATCTTGTATGCTTGACAACTTTTTTGAACATCGCCATGACAGAGGCTTTCACAATGGAATATAGAATAGTTGTGTTCTCAGAGAGTGGTCGTGAAGGCGGCAGCTCTGGAATACCAGGATAAAAGTCCGATTGGTTCAGGTTCCGGGGTAACTCAGTATCGCAGCAACCCGATGGTATCATGCTTGGAAGGCCCATTTGGAACGACATAAGGGAGTCAAGCTGGTATAAACAGACCCAAACCCTTCGTCTCATCTCCCCATCGAAAGGCGAGATCTTTGAGCCGGGTACTTTCGTCGATTCGCGGTGGTAGCCCTTGCAGATCGCGAGTTGAACGACTTTACCCATAAGGAACCAGAGGTTCGTATCCGAAACCTTTGCACGCAGCCAGCGACCCACAAGAAGTAGAAGGAAGGCTTCAACAACGTGTTCCTTGGCGGCCGCGTAATTGATTAATAGCAAGCATTCCTGGGTCTTCTTTGACAGTGCCTTGCTGGAAGGTATCGGAATTTGGGAAGTGCGTGCCATGCCAGATATTTCGTAGATACCAGCGGATAAACTGAGAAGGGAAAAAAGCAAAGCGACCCATACAGAAGGTGTCTCTGATGGTGAGTCCCAGAACGACTCATACTGAGACAGCGTTAGCTAAACTTCGGCCACACTGATACTTGTCATGGAAGACTTGCCTCTTGTTGGAACTTTGTCGGATGTAAGACAGCTATTGAAAGGCTTATTCAGCTTTTGCTCGTAGCATTACAACGATCTGACAGACTTACGCATCATGGTATAGTGCGAACGAAAGAAAACTGATATAAGTGTATCACAGACTTGTCTTGGTGGCAAGGCTGACAAGATGTGTTGGATCGTGTAACCCTCAGCGGAACCAAGATCGAAATCGGCTTCACTGGTAGACAGATCATTGTTCAGGGTAACTGAACTGAGCATAGAGGTTTGCGGACTCGCGGCAGGTAATTCCTCTCGGATGGCTCTGATGTTGTCTAATATGGAGGACCAGTGACTCGAGTCGACTTGTCCCATCAAACCAGCAGTACTGCCGGTGGTATCGGTTGTAGGGTCTGATATAGCGGTGTTTGAGGGCTGAAAAGCGTTATCGTTACCAGGCATCCGATGCTCCGTGGGACGCGGAGACTCATTTATGGTATGGGAAAATAGTTCATCATTTTTGCTGGACTTCTGGGCCACGGTGGCTATCAGACTTTCCAGATTTTTGAGCCGATCAGCAACAGACTCGTTCTTCTCGGCGCGCTTGTCCTGTCGATCGGCATTGGTAGCATATTGGCAGAGTGACTGTTTATTTCTCCTAATACATGAGTCGCATGGAAGGCCTCGGTTGCATTTGAGTCTCCTCACGTCAGCGTCTTTCGTCACAGAGATGCTTCAGCCAGACTCACTTGCGCGTGCGACAAGGCTCGCAGGACTTGGGCGGTCGGTTTCGCTTCTCAACTTTAGCTGGAATATATCAGCGTTGTAATTAATGGAGGCGCAACTGAAATTTGAGCTACCTGATCCAATCATGATGTTATGTTGTATAAATCCTTGTTGTCGAGAGATGTCAGAGTATGAAGGGAGATAAGCAGTGCTGGCGGAGCTCGGGGACGGGGCGGATTTAATAACCCCGCGTTCGTCCTATTGGTTGCTGGTGTAAGCGGAGATATTAAACCCGCGACAGACGTAGACACCAGCAGATATATAAGAAAGCTGCCAATCTTCTAATATCACTCCGATAATCACATTCAACATCATCAGTTTCAACAGCCTCTATCTTTGTCTCATTAATTCGTACTTATTGCTTACAATCCCCCTATCCCTTCACAGTCATCATGTCAATCGCCTCCAGTATCTATGGTATCACCACTACTATCTACTCCAACCTCTTCATTGACCTACCATATCCCGAAACAAAAGATGACCTATCAAATAAAGTCATGATTGTTTCCGGCTCTAACACAGGTCTTGGCTTCGAAGCCAGCCAGCATCTTCTCCGTCTTGGCGTCGGCAAACTCATCATGGCCGTTCGCAGTCTTGACAAAGGCGAAAAGGCACGACAAGAATTACTCAAGCTGACGAAGCGAGCACCTGAGTCTATTGAGATTTGGCATCTCGATATGGCGAGCTATGATTCAGTCAAGGCGTTTGCTGCTCGCGCCATTGCCGACTTGCCTACCATTGACGTTGTTCTCGCCAATGCTGGCCTTGCAACATCGCCCGAGTTCTCAATGGTTGAAGATAACGAGAGAACCATTACAGTCAATGTCGTCTCAACTTTTCTTCTCTTCTTCCTTCTACTGCCAAAGCTTCAAAAGTCTTCATATCCGGGCAAATTTGTCATTCCAAACTCGGCAACGCATTACTGGGCTCCCATCAAAGAACTAATCCCAGACGAGAAGGCCGGCAAGATATTCTCACGTCTTAACAACCCCGAAAAGTCCGACATGGCTTCCCGATATTATGTCAGCAAGCTCATCGTCCTATACATCACCCGCGAGATCGCAGCGCGCCTTGACAGCTCCGAGAAGTCAACCGTCGTCATCAACACACCTAACCCAAGCTACTGCAAATCAGGTCTGATGCGCGAAATGGAAGAGAGAACACCCCCTGACTTTATGGCTAGAACTTCAGAGATGGGCAGTCGTGCGCTCGTTGCTGGAGTCTTAGCTGGTCCGGAGAGTAATGGGAAGTACATGACCAATTGCCAAATCCATGAGTAAGTCACTATTCATATTTCTCATATAATTTCAGATGTTAATATGCTCTTAGCCCCGCTTGCCATGTCACGAACAAGACAGGCGCAAAGATCCAGACCGCACTCTTCCAAGAGTTACTGGAGAAACTGGAAACTATTGCCCCAGGAGTTTGCAAGAAGATATAGACAAGTTTCACTCGACTTTCTTTCAGGTTATTTTGCTACCAGCTTTCACTTATGTTATGATAGGCTTCCGATATGAGTTCTCAGCAGCTAGTGGGACTATTCTGTATTATATTAATGCTTCAATCGTCTGTTCTCCTTTTTCCTTGACATTGTATCCCCTGAAGGTTTCCACTGTCAATTTTATGTTCAAAAATTAGGTCCTGTTATTATTTGCTTCATTTCACCCTGATCCATAATGTAGACATGTATAACGTTTTGGTCTCAAGAGCTATGCACCATTTTCTGGAGGCTAAATGGATATTTATCGGAAATCAATCTAACAATACAAAGTTTTTACGAGATCAATCTCAGATCTGCATCTAAGACTAGCTCTCATTCAACCTTAAAGCTAGGCTCGCTAGTGCTGACCAAATGAGGCTGAGACGGCACGAAGGAAAGTTTATAGGTCCAACCTAAACATGAACATTCCACTCAAGACTGGGCCTTGAAAGGATCTAAGCTTATGTTTAAGGTTGTACATAAGTGGAATGCTTAGCCGACCCCTTACCTACCCCTTACAAGGCAGACAGCCCATGCCAAGACCAATAGTTGCAAAACATGACGTCTTTTTCTTTCAGCTCCTGCGCCAGGCCAATTATGCTTCACTTGGCAAGATTTTAGCCTGCGGGGTGGATGGAAATGCCAATACTTAATTCCACATTTTGGTTGTCAGGCTTTCACAAAAAATCATTCTGTTGTGAAATGATGGAACGGCTTTAATGGTCAGCGCTTCCCTCCAATATTTTCCTCTCTTCTTTTGCTCAAATGCACCTTTATTGACTTAGTGATCCTGATAAAGACTATTACTAGTTTCAACTCTCTGATACTTTTACTCCATTATGTCTTTTGAGATCTACATAGGGACCTGGACTGACTGGTCGCGAGACCCTGTCCTGGGTGCAACCATCACTCTTTCATCGAGAGACGCTAGCCTGCTTCTAGCCTTCATCGCGGCATTCGTGACCATCGTCGCAACAAGACTATGGGTCATTATCAGCTTTACTGCTCATCAGTTTCTGGCCACTGGGGGTAAACATGACGGTCTTTACTATCAGAGACAGGTCATTCTACGAAATGCAAAATCTGCACCAGCAGCGGCGTGGCTGTTTCTGCAACAAGCTTGGTACTGGCGTGGCATCGCAAGGTCCACCATTGCCAGGACTGTTCCCTGGGCGATGTTCTGTGTTCTCTATTTCATAGGTCTCACATTGCTGGCCATCTTTTCTTCCCAAATCTCAGACTCGGCCTCAGAGTTCCGTTTGGTCCGGAGCTCAAGGTGCGGTATACAGACACCAATTAATAGGGATGCGCTTCAAGACAAGGCGAGACTTGACAACGTACGAGCTTCCTTTTATTCCAAAGAATGTTATCACAACATAACGTCGACTCTCTGCAAAAGCCTTCCAGTGTCCAATATCCCCTGGACGAATTCATCGGTCGAGTGTCCATTTGGAGACAAGATATGCTTGGATGTTCCTGCGTTCAAGATGGAGACCGGCATGATGGATTCTCATCGCGACTTTGGATTCAATGCCTCGCCAGAGAACAGAATTACATATAAGAGAGAAACCATCTGTTCCCCATTGATTACCAAACCAGGATTTGTTGAAGAAGTCAGAGACAGTGCTGGTACCTCGATTAGATATTTATACGGGGCAACACGTGTTGGGACACAACCTCTTGGGAGGACGAATTACACTTTCCAATACCACACTCACGGCCAGACCATGGACATCGGATATTCGACTTGGGCCTATTACTATCCTTCACTCGGTGTTTGGGAACCTGTAGACGACCTGCTGGTGCCAAACACTGATCTAACACTCATTGCGATCGCACCGAACGGTGTCAAACATGTTCAGCCCAACAAAGATCCCGTCTTTGGTGCCAGTGTCGCAAAGGAGGGGTTCTTCTTACCTGATCGATATGTTAGCCCAATCGCTTGCGTCGACAAGCATGTCATATGCAACCCCAACAATGACATGTGCACACCCCCGTTGGACATCCGCGGCGTCATCGCAAGCGCAACAGAAGCCCGTATGGCATTGAGCAATGCGCAGTTTGTGGCAATTCAACGTCTCAGACTTGTGCTGCTAGAGTCAAGCACTTTCTACCATGCGATCTGGACGCGTACTCAAGGATTTCTCCGCGCGCAAGAGAAAGTTGCTGGATCTACGGGCTTAGCTCTCCCATCTAACCATTGGGAGATTGAGATGGCTGCCCTGTTCGACGATACGCTTGCGAATCTGCAACATCGCATGATAGAATATGTAGTTGGGCCTTCTGACCCTGCCAACTTTGAGACTATAAAGGTATGGGAAAACATTGACAACGTAAAGCTATGGGAGAATGTTTCTGATAGCGACCAATATGCTGGGTCCTATGAGGATATGTGTTACAACCAGAGGATTAGAGAGACTCAAGGGACGTTAAACTTCTCTGTGTTAGGCCTGTCGTTACTCATTGGCCTTGGTTCCTATGTCATTATCGTGTCCTTTATCTTGGAGTTCTTTATGGCGTGGATTCAGGCTTGGTTGGGACGAGGAACAGGAAGAGCCAAGAGATGGGAAAGAGATGGAACGTTGCAGCAGATGCGGCTACTGTACGAGATGCAAGGGGATGGAGTGTGGCAGGGTACTACAGAGGATTTTCCTCGAATGGTGTCAGGGGAACTGTTTGAGCACGAAGTTGAGCTTGTCTCTCCTGTTAGAACGGTGTAATTTCTTAGATATTATTGCTAAGTTACAAGATATAGTGGATATGAGTACTATGAGTATTAGTAACTTATGAAGAGAAACACGCAGCTAGATAACAAGCTCAAATTTATCTCGACCAGAGTCTGTCGCTAGCTAACCCTCTAGATATCTTTGTTAGGAGAGAGATTTAGCGGCTTGAGCTTCATGATATGCCTTTCAAGCCTTTATAGTCTCAAAACCAGTCCACTGTGGCAACACTGCCCTGATCTCCTTGACGTAAGCAGGAACACCTCCAGAATAACTAATCGGCTCAAACGGCTTGCCAGGCACGCTACCTCCCATGTATGTACTTCTTGTCGTCGGCAAAAGAGTGGCATCACTGAGTTCATTTATGTGTGCCTTCCACTGCTTGCTGGCCTCTGGCGTGGGATTGAAATACTTGAATCCTTCTCTCTCGGCCAGTTTGATTGCGTCCCTTATCCAACGGCCTTGCACTTCAACGGCGGTGGGGCCATTCGCTAAGAGCGTTGGACCATGCTAGATGGCATGTTAGTATCGCTGTAGAAGATTAAATGGCAGGGAGCTTACCGGTCCGTAGATGGAGAAGAGGTTTGGATACCCCGAGATTGTCATGCCTAGGTATGTATATGCGCCTTTTTTCCATTCATCCTGTAGTGTCGTGCCGTGTATAGATTTGAGGCCCATCTGAATCATCCAAATATTAGAACCTTGCATCGTTGAGAAAGAGCCAACACTTACATTTGTTATCCCTCCGGTCCCGACATCAAAGCCTGTCGCCAATGCAATAATGTCTACCTCATAATGCTTGCCATCACTTGTCTTTATGCCCGTTTCAGTGAACCCCTCGATCTTCGTGTTGGATTTGTCACTAATATCAACAATTTCGACATTTTCCCGATCAAGAACTTCATAGAAATTCTGCTCGAGGCATGGCCTCTTTACACCAAATGGATGCGGTGGCTCAGTAGGGCACAATAGCTCACGCTTTCGAGGATCCCTGATACGTGCTGACTGCTTCTTGCGCCAAAAGTCATAGACGAGTCGATTCGCAGCCATATCAAAGAGATAGTCCTTGTAGTTGCCAAGCCAGATATTAAATCCAGCCTTTTCCCATAGTTGCTCGTACAAAGCCTCACGTTCTTCAGGTGAGTCTTCAAACGTAGTACGCTCCGTAAAATCGTAAATGAACCCGGCAAAGGTAGTCTCGCGCAAGCGCATAAGTTCGTCGTAGACTGGATATAGGGCCTGTTGCGCCTCCTTGCTAATGTCGCGTTTACCCATGGGGAGAGCGAGATTAGGCGTGCGTTGGAATACGACCAGCTGCTTGACTGCAGGTCCCCATTCCTGGGTGATTTGAACGCCGCTAATAACTGTTAGCCAAGAATACTTAAAACTATGCAGTTCAATAGAGAAGCATACCTTGCACCAGTCCCGATCACAGCAACCTTTTGACCGCTAGGATTGACCCCCTCGGTTGGCCAGAACGAGGAGTGATGTATTACTCCTTTGAACTTGTCTAGCCCAGGATAATCCGGAATGTATCTCTTGGAAGCGAACCCGGCCGCGATAATGAGATACTTGGTTTTGGTGGTACGACCATCTGCAGTATGGACAGTCCATTTACCGGTTTCAATATTGAACTCGGCTGAGGTAACAACCGTGTTGAAGGCAGTGTCCTTACTAAGATTGAGGACCTTGTCGACGTGATCAAAGTAAGCTTGGAGTTCATGATAATCGGGGTAGTTGGTTGTCCATGTCCATGTCTTGTAAACTTCCGGAATAGATAGCTGGTAGATTGGGACCTCAGAATCGACTCGGGCGCCTGACGTAGTTAGCGAGGACGGCAGATTGGTTGACGGGATGGTAGGAACTGACCTGGATAGGCATTAAATCGCCAAGTGCCACCAAAGCTCGTGCCAGCCTCGTATATGATAGGGCTGAAGCCAGCTTTGCGTAGTTCATAAAGGAGGTACATGCCACCAAACCCTCCACCGACTATGAGAATATCGAGGTCAAGGTTATCAGCATATGGTCCGTCGTCCCGGCGGCGGTCGGCATATTCGGAAAGATCACGATGCAAAACATGCTCTGATGAGTTGGACATATTGATGTTGGAGATATCACCTGTAGCAGAAGTGTACTCTGTAGTTGCACATAGACCGATGGGGTGATCCGCCCCTTATTACTATGTACTATACTGATAGCAATTCCATAGCAAAGCGTCGGTCCTGGTCCGAATATCGCAGCTACTGCAGTACAATCGTCGACACACTAATAGTGCACTGCCCGGCTAGCCGGTCAAAGGAAGTATAGAGTATGTACATAAAAGTGAGACATGCCCGTCCGTAGCCGAGTTTTACAGCTGGCATTCCTTCGCATGGTACAGAACATTCGGATATCCTGGGGTATGAGAGTCAATCAGGCTCTATGTGAGTGTGAGTGGAAAGCACCGAAGTGCAAGGATCCGAGACGGATGGTCTGGGGTCGGCAAAAGACGATCGTCTCGGCGGGGTCCTCGGAGGGAACTGGAGCGAGCTGCGAACCCATGGGGAAATAAACTGTGGCTGGTCTCTGCCGTTGCTAGTCCGTAGCGCTAAAACATGTATGAGTGTGCATTTGCTTCCTGGTTAAGACCTCGATAGACTTTACTTACTGACTATCTAGTTACCTTCCTAGCTTAGGTAACTCCTGCAGCCTCACGTGGTGATTCGAAAGGACCCCACAAACCGAGAGTATCCGAGAGCCACGGTGTGACTTGTGTGTCTGTCATAAGGTTTAGACTACCTACCAATTGACTAACACGCGTAGGTCCAACCCAAACTTTCCATTTGACCGGTGCTGAGATGCCAGGTCACTGCAAGTCTACCAATCGGTTGCTCAGAAATTACTCCAGATGACTTCTAGGATACAAGCGCTACTCAACTGGATTACTTGATATGTAGCGGGAATCTCTCAAATAGGAAACTAGCCAGTCACATTAGAACATAAACCTGACCTGTGCAATTGGTCAGTTGATGAGTAGCTTCGATCTACTGGCGCAACTTATTGTGGTGAATTGGTAGCCTACCAATACGAGATCTATGCTTCCATCTCGAGCGTTTTCTTGCCTTGATTTATCGCAGAGGAATTCATAAGGTTCCCAAAAGCTGATACTCGTCCAAGAATCAAAGCTCAATTGACGTGGGCTCACGTACGACTTCGGATACTCACGGACTCCCTACCGACAGGATTGCCCCATTTTCTTTGAAACCTTAACAACAGGCAGCTGGACGGTGTATAAGATATCTCACGGTATACCAATTATACCGGCCTATACTCAGCAAGATTTTGTACTTAATAGCAACAGCTATCCCTCCATAATTAGCTAGTATCTTCAATTATAAGACTTTGTCTCGAAACCAAAATGGGATCAGTCGATGAGTCCATTCATTTTCTCATAATCGGCGGCGGCTTCGGAGGCTTGGCCTGCGCGATCGAACTGCAGCGCAAAGGCTGTAAGGTCCATGTTCTTGAAAAGGAAGATATACTGTCAGAGGCAGGTAAGTTATGATGGGAGCAGTATGCATACTGTGATAGAAATTGACGCTTCTACAGGCGATGTCATCATTCTCGCTGCAAATGGCACGATAGTTATAGAGAAGTGGCCTGCTGTATTTGAAGACTTACGCAAGACCTCATCAATGCTGGAAGCTCTCACCATCCAGGATAGTGATGGCAAACTTCTGCTGAACCAGCCCTGGGAACCGACCTACAACGGCCACCTCAACATCTGGACCAGCCGTGCTCAACTTCAGAAAGTCATGTATACGGAAGCAGTCAGGCTAGGAGTGGAGTTCACATTTGGTGCTAAAATCACAGAGCATTGGGAAGATGGTGACAAGGCTGGAGTGTTCATGAATGGCAAGAAACTTGAGGCAGATGCAGTCATCGGCGCAGATGGCGTCTACAGCAGGACTCGTCAGTATATCACAAAAGCCCCTGATGCTCCTAAGCGCAGCGGCTTTGCTATATATCGGTCATGGTTCTCTATGGACCGACTTCTCGACGATCCTCTTACCCGACATCTCGCATCGCCTGGAAAGGACTCTAGCTTTGTTTGGATCGGGCCAGATCAGCACGCCATTGTCAATTTCAACACTAGCCTACGACGCGTTGGGGCATTCGTCACCCATAAAGATACATATACCGTGGAAGAATCGTGGAGCTATCCCGGCAAGGTGAAAGACATGCTGGCATGTGTCGAAGGCTGGGATCCGGTTCTGCGCGCCGTATTTGCCAAGATCCCCGAGGATATCCTCGTAGACTTCAAGTTGCTTTGGAGAGACCCTGTCAAGAAATGGGTGTCGGACCACGGAAGAGTGGTCATCATCGGCGATGCTTGCCATCCGCATCTGCCTACCTCAGCCTCCGGTGCTGCGCAGGCTCTTGAGGATGCAGCCGCACTGGGCGCTGTGGTGGATAAGGCTGGCAAGGCCAACCTGAGGACTGCGCTGAAGGTTTTTCAGAAATTGCGGTAAGCCAGAGTTCATAGCTCTACAGTACCGAGCATTTGACTAACGTCGTTTGTCTAGTTTTGAGAGAACCACAGCGACCCAGCGTATGGGATGGGAGACTCGTCACAAGTGGCATCAATCCGACTGGGATGCGATAGCAAAGGATCCCGAGTATCTCAAGTTGCCTCAGCCAGACTGGCTATACGGCGCGGACTCGGAAGCCTACGCCTATGAGAACTATGATAGAGTGGTTGAACACCTAGAGAAGGGAACGCCTTTTAAGAATACTAACTTGCCTCCTGGTTACGAGTTTGATGACTGGACGATTGATCAGATGATGGAGTTGGACAAACACACTGGAAATGAAAATCTTTATGTTGTTAGGTAAGACGTCGCTTGACCTTGTATAGCTCAGGTAGCGAAATTGACTTTGATTATCCCACCTTATATTGAACCTCTTAACATTGGATAGTATCTTGGCAAAACAGATGACTTCGGTGTGTTTATTCAATTGGTGTAAACTTGATACTACTATCTTTGATTTCAGATATGAACCGCGTTGCCGAGGGACTTATTGTTTTTGTGTTCCTTTTTTTTTTTTCTTTTTTTTTTCCGTCCGAGGCGAAGGAGAAAACGCTGCGACGCGCGGACGATAGGTGTAACGCTTAAATATTGAATTTTCCGACATTACATACGAGTCGATGCGAGGTTATCTAGAGTTATATGCTCTGCGTGAGATGGAATGAGATGAGATGGCAAGCTGCGTACATTATCTTGATTGCTTTGTGCGCAGCTGATATGCCGCCTGGAACATGTGATGGATAGCTAATTGCACCGAAGTGCGCTTAGGGTTGATCTTCAAGACACCTTGAATCACTGCTCGGAGTATGTGGCTATAAATAGAAAAACAAAAAGAGCCGAATTTCAAGCAGCAACTAGTTATCATACAAAAAAGGCCTCCTGGTACAATCTCTGGGCCCTCTCTCTCCATATAGGGTAGTCGACATCAAACAGTACCCTCAAACCTTATCCAGCACCCCACACAAAGAACCTTGTACGACGGAAGTTGAAGTGTAATTTTGTAGATCACTTCTTTTCCTGCCGAAGGTCCATACCCTTGTAATCTGGGAGCGTCCAACTACCTGTGTCTTCCTTCATGATATTCTTGGCAAGGACATCAAGCCTGAAGAAAGACGCAATGGCCAAGAAAAGGTTCAATAGCGCAAGCGTAATCGAGCCTTGTGGCATCTTGTGCCAGTAGGTCTTGTCTTTCTCGATACCATGTTGGACGGTGTCCATGAAGGGGCGGAACCGCTGCTCGTAGCCGTTCAGAGCCTTGGTAATGGCTTCCTTGGTGTTACCGAGACGACTGACGTGGTCTTGGATCTCGCCAGCTAAAACGTAGGCTCCCACGAGACTAGAAGTCGTGCCCATTCCTGTGGTTGCGGTAGGGCAGTAGGCTGCATCACCTACAAGCGCGACACGTCCCTTGGTCCAGCGGTCTGACCTGACAACACCCATGTGCTCGCAGTAGAAGTCTTTGGACTCGAGCATCTCAGTAACCAACTCCTCTGAGCGCCAGCCAGAAGAACGGAAGAGCTCTGCAAAGATGGCCTTTTCCTGCTCGACACCTGCTTGGCGTGCAGCCATGACGCGTTCGTGTTCAGCCTGGCCTATGAGGTATGCCTGGACAGTTTCAGCGTTGTGTCTTCGCGTGAACAAGAGCTGCTTGCCTGGCGCGATATACGCCGTTCCGTTGTATGTCTCGCCGTCTTTGATATGGCGAGGGATTGTGAAGTAAGCAACATAGACCCCAAGGAAGTTGATAGGATCTCTTGCTCCTGGTCCTAGCATCTGCTTCCGGGTACGGGACCACTGTCCGTCAGCACCGACGAGAATGTCGTATCGTTCCTTTTGACCATTTGACAGCCGAACTTCAACAGAATTGTCCAGCTCCTCATAGCCCTCGACAGTTGTCCCAAACACGAGTTGTACACGATCTTTGATGTTGTCATACAGTAGCTTGATGAGATCACCTCGCATAATTTCAAAGTCTGTCGTGAAGCTCTGAAGGCCCTGGCCGGACTTGTTTACGGGAAAGTATGCAATTACTTTTCCGTTGCGGTTAACAAACTCTAGGCCTTCTTCCTTGACTGATCGAGCACGGAAATCAGCCTCGAGCCCCATCCTCTTGAGCACATCAATTCCACGGCCGCGGATATCAATTTGTAAGCCTGTGGATCTTAGGTCGGGGTGTCGTTCGACGATCGTAACGTCATGGTGTTGTGAGAGCCAGAAAGCGAGGGAGGCGCTGGCAATGCCAGCGCCGCAGATAATAATTTTGAGACGGGTCATGATGGTAGCCGGCTAGGGTAGGCTATGTTGAAGAGGGAGAGTGGGTGGCAAGATGGGTCGTGTCAAGTTATGCAATGTCAAATTGCGAAAGCCAAGTCATAGGTAATAGTAGAGCATTAAACATTTGCGTCTTCGGATCCAGAACAACAGTCTTTATACGATCTAAAGTGGAGAATCTGCACCATGTGGTTCTACTTTATAAACAGCTGCTTCATCGAAACTAGACCCTCTTATGGAGCACCGGACCGATACGCAATCTCCCCGTACTCAGCAACCATGTTCTGGTTGCCCGAGTGGTTGCCGAGGAGGGTGAGCGGAAATCACATCAACCAGAGATATATTGCTAGTGCGAACCAAGGATCTCATGACCTATCAGCTATACAAGTACGTCAACAAATGGTCAAAAAGCCACCACCATATACGTACATATCATATGGTTGCACAAACGTACGTTGACGATGAGGCACAGGAGAGCAAGATGAAAGTGGATACATGTCTATGATCTGACTAAGGGGAATCGAAAAGACCGGAATCGCGAGCTGTGATGTTACATGTCAGCGGGTTTAAGCCCCGGGGTTATAGACCCGCTTCGGATAGTCGTGGATAGTTTCGGGAAAAGCAGTAGACGCCGAAATCGGATTATGACTAGTGTTAGATGTGCAGTGTCTCGCGGCTGGACTCCGCCAGATAGCATCTAGGAACATTATCTCATTGGAAGCGGAATACTTGTTGAGCCAGGGACGGTGCATTCCGCACCCGCTTAATAGCCAACGGCTGAGCGGTAATCTTTCACCATAGCCTGACCGATTAACGCCCTGCAAATAGACTAATGTGTAATATTGCTAATGTCTATACCGTAGAAACAAGCTGCAGACAATTTCGAAGAAATAGAGGCCGCACTCTCATTTATAGCTCACAAGGACCAACTTGATAATCTCTATGACAAACTGAGTTGGCCATGAATACATACTAAGCCCGCCAAATGAAAGCTTGCTCCAAAACATAACATTTCCTATCGCATTTTCATACACAAGTATCCCAGGGAGACCCAACTGACTGCCACAGGGGATCAACAGCTGCTAGGCGGCCTGATGGGTCTAAAGGGGACCACGGAATTGCGAGATCCGCCGGGAGCCCGATCATCGCGAACATGTCTTGGTTCCAGTTGACGCCTAGCAGTAAGGGCTGTGAAGCCGTTATTGCATCTACCTCTGGTGATCCACCCAGACATTCCATGGCTTGCGGGTCCATAGCTTGATCAGAGTCAGTGCTGAAAGCGACATTCGTATCGCCTCGAAGTTTTCGTACGTGCGAGTGAAGAAAACCTAGGGTATCGCGTGAGACATCCATCTCATCCATGTCTGCTTCACCCAGCGCTTTAACACATCTCTCCAAGACAGCCAAAGAGGCTTGCACATCTTCTCTGCTGGTACAAAGGTTTATGGCCTTAAATAGAAACACAAAAGCGGACAAGATACACTGGAGCTGACGAATAGGGATAAATCGTAATCGACCATCAGCTGCCATGGCTATTGCGGTCTGCAGGATAACGTTGCTGTTGATCATGACTTGATGAATAAAGGTGAAATCCTCAGGAAGATAACATGTTGAAAGAAGCTCGAGTCGATCTTTTCTCAAGCACGTAAAGTTTTGAGAGCGAGTTCTCTCTACCACTGCTTGGATGGCCAGGGCATGGGTATACGTTTTGAGGTTATGATACTCAATCAGCAATAGTCTTTGGATATCCTGTCCCATAGCTTTATTGACATACGTCAGTATAAACTTGGTCGTAGAACTGTCGAGAATCTCAGATGGGATAGAAGCAAAGATTAGTAGGCTTACCTGATTGTGATGCCTCAAAGTCATCGTACCATTTCGAAAGAGTCACCGAAAAGCTCTGCAAGAGGAGAACATAATCGCCAGTGCGTAGATGGTCCTTTGTGTTGGAAGACGACTGGAAGAACATGACAGCTGCAGTCCGACTCAGACGGACCAAGCCGAACCATAACTCCATAGCCAAATCACTGCTGTTGGATCCACGACGGCCGAATGCGTCGTTGGGCAGTATAGCCCTGGTCAGAATAATGTCCTGTGTGAAAGTATTCTGGAACCCTATACGGACAGAAAGATTGGTCACGTAGACGTAAAGCAGCTTTCTCGTTCGGAGAGGACCCAACCACTCGTTGCCCTCCGCGTAATTGGGGCTAGAAGTGTCTACAAAGACCCCGGCTTCGTGTGCAAGGTTCAAAGCTTGACCTACCATCATCCACGAGAAGCGATCGGACTGTTTAGCTCGATCTAAAAGATCCTGCTCATAGCGTGTCGGACAGAGTTTCTCCCGACTTTCTGACCCTTGACAAGGGCCTCTTGGATCTCTGCCTTCCCAGATGTCACTCTGGGAGGAGCAGGAAAACAGGGAGCGTAGCGACCGAGGATGCCATTCCGAAAGCAAAAGTAGGCTTTGGATCGTACCCAGCGTCCGATTCCCTCTCAGGTGTTTTTCCTGGCCGTACATGAGCAGTTGGATCAGACGCTCACATTGTTGCCATAAACGATGATGAATGAGGTAGCGGCGGGCTAAGCCACCCTGTCCCGGCAGGGTAAAGAAGCGTGAGGCAATCATCAAGATGGTGGTGCACAGCATCGGTTCTTGTGCAACTTTGGCATGCCTGGACCCGCCAGGTTCAACCTCACTCATAGCCAAGGCGGCGCAAAAAGGCGCGAGATGGCGATAGAACCTAACCAATGATGAGTTACCAACAGTATGGCATGCAGTTCATGGAACTTACATGTCAAAATAGGTCAAAGCCTCTCGGGCCGTAAACCAGCCCAACCGTACAAAGGGAATCTTGTTCCATACATCAAGAGCCTCATCATCTATTTGGGACAGCTCATGGATGATGGGCGGGTGCCATAGCTTGCCGTACTCGTCGCGTTTGTTCAAATTGGGATGTATTGGTGCAGGGGACAGGGTGACTGATCCACCAGAGCTGTCTTCCTGATCGTTGAAAAAGGCTAGTGTTTCGTTCGGACATATTGTCCGTTCTAGGAGTGAGGTCGGTGACTGAGCCGGGACCTGTAAATGCGGCTGGGTGCTGTTGATTGGTCTTTGCTGGGCGTGATTTATGTTTGCTTGCTCGGGCTCTTTGGACGTAGATGATGATTCATTGTGGCCGCTACCTTGGGATGAAGCTGCACTAGAATGATTGGTGCTAATACCGGTATTGACGGTGATATTACTGTCGGTGGTTTGAGATTCATGCTGCTCGCCATTGCCAGCCTCTGTTGCCGCGTCTTCAGGCTGTTGTTGTTGGGCAGACCTCGCAGCCCATCGCGGGGCCTCTCGGGTCCTCGGTCCTCTCTTCGGGCGATCAAAGACACATTCACGATGTTCCCGTCGACATTTGGCACATGGCGGTTCAGAGCCAAGTACGCATCTCACTTTGTGTGTTCGGCAGAGAGCACAAGCCACGTATCCTCGCCGAAAATGACGTTGTGTCGGAGGAGACGTGGAGACGGATATAGTCGGCATTTCGCAAGCTCCGAGGTTCAAGTACAATACAATCATGGATAATGAACCAGCGGACTCAAAGGAACTTAAAAAGAACAATTAAATGCCTCCGAATGCGGCGGGAATTAACGTTCTTACCGCTTCGGAGCGATCTACTCAGGAGGGTGTTACCCCGCGATAAACCAGCTGAACCCTATCCTCATAGCGATAAAGCCGACTCGCTGAATCCAATAACCCGGCTTTGATATCCTTGCAGTTGTAGCCCCACTAGCCCAGATCTGCGTTGGCGGCTTTGCAGACGCGGCCGAGAGCACGGATCTATAAGACCATAGTCTATGAATGACCTCAGATACAGAAAGTCTGGCTGTGCTATTCGTCAGCACAACCTACTTGAGCATGACCGATATCGCGTTGTTGATACCAAAAATGCGGGGTACACTAGCTTGAACTTTCCCCAGACTCTCCGGGGCTGGAGAAGAGGGTGACATGGGCAAATCGAAGGGTTCTAGCTCACATGTTACTCACTGGTAAGGAGGCCAGCATATGACGAGCTAAGACGCGTGGTCTGCGTAAGCCATTGGCCAGGTTCAACTATAAATAGCAGTCCTCAAAATAGCTAGCTTATGACGTAAAGATACTTTACTTCATGATGCAATTGGAGTCAATGTAGAATATATGGAGCAGGGTAACATTACTCCAGTACGAGACTCGTGTACGATTAGCAATGGTATTCCAAAAGTGTAGTTGTGTTTAACTTGTTGAAATGCCAAAATTGACATCGTACTTGATTGACTGTCAGAAGATATGCTGCCTCAGCACATCTAGCATGTGCTCTTTGTATGCCCGCTAAGGAAATCGTTTCGCAACCCAACTGACGATAAGCTTCAACGCCCCGTCAAAGACCTCCTGACTGTCGTTGAAAAAATGCCCCCCAGGAACAAAGTGCAGTTCCTTATCCTCCGTCTCAAGGCTGTCGAAAATGCTGCGCGCATCTGAGTTGAACACTCCGACATCAGACGTCCCCTGAATAACGGCTGATGGCGTATTATTCCACTTGGCTGCAAACACGTTGAACTTGATGTTGGAGTCTCGCAGACTCCATAGAGACAGCCAGGTGCGCAGTGAGCTAGTTCGACCTGCAAGACCAATTCCGCGGTTTGCTTGTGCTGGGTCGCCAAAGTAGCAGCTATTAGCCGGCCTGTCTGAAGGATCAATCGTCGTGTCCGTGAACCTCAGGTCCGCCATGGTTCGGTGAATTACAAACAGTCGATCGGGGATGCCAGCTTTGTTCAGTCGCTGGAGCTCTTTCTTTACCCATTCAGTGATGCGATGGTTCCTTTCTATCTGAGCTGCTCGGTAACGCTTGATGAAATCCGGGGAATAAGGTGGTCCATTCGCCGGGTTGTACATGTCGAGCGTAGGGTCAGTCTTGACCGGGTCATCTTCGTCAACAACAGCAGGATCCAGCCAATTGGAGAAAACATCAGGCCGCCCGGTATGGGAGTTGACAAAGATAAAAGCATCGGCTTTGACAAGCGATGCATCATCTTGTGACTTGGCGTGGTAGGCGGCCATAAGGGAACCGCCGCCAGAATTGCCAATGAGAATGACTTTTTCAATACCTGCAACTTCTTTCAGCCAGCGGACTCCCACGCCAATGTCTTCCAACGCAGGTTCAAGGATGAATAGGTCTTCCAGACCTCGGAACCTGGTGTTCCATCCAAGAAACCCGTACCCATTGGCCGCAAGATGGCCAGCAAGATAATGTTCAGAGAAGTCTGCATTATAGTGGGTGGCAACGAATGCAATTGTCGGGGTTTTGCTTTTGAGAGTCCAGTACAAACCCTGGCATGTATGTTGGCCACTGGGAGATCGCTTTTTCGAAGGCGCATCCAATCCAACGAAACGGGGAGAGACACCCTCGGGGGCCGTGGGTTCAAAGCCTGATGCAATTCTTTCCGCTGACATTGTAGTATTCAAGTTGTTTGATGTAGTATACTGATAATATTCTGTTTTGTTGCTTTTGTTGTACAAAACAAGCCAAGTCGTCTATTTGAATAACGTCCATTGTCTATCTATTTGTCATCGGGGTAACCATATGATAAAAATATGTTGACAAATCCACGCACAAAACCGCTGATGCTCTCGTAGGCCGGAGACTACAACCACGAGTATCTGTTGATACCGGCAGTATCCGAAGACCTCCATGCAGCATCAAGAAATCTGATCTAAAAGGAACAAAACACACAAAAGGGGGAAATAAATCTGCAGTTCTCAGATACCCGCTTTGAACTTTCAGTATACCCGGCCTTCGTTGTAGACAAGATTGAGTAGCCGTATATAGATGCCGTGAGTATCCGGACGTCTCCTCACTAAGGCTCAGGTCTCAAGACCCAAAGGCAACAAGGATCAGAGCTAACAAGGAATTCAATTGGAAACAAATATCCCAGAAGCAGCCTCAGTCTCCACTTTTCATTAGCCTGGCTACGTAAGGTGAAAAGAAAACAGCGAACTTGGTGTTTGTTAGTTCGGGCAATTCGCTCGGCCTTTTGCTACTGAGAAGACCGGGCAATTATATGGGCCCCGAGTATCCGAGAGCCGGAGAGTGACATTTGGCATCCTTAGTCACCCAACACGAGCCATGCCACTGCAGATTTCCCCGCATCTGAGGAAAGCTCACGAATGCTGAATTTCGAGCCATGGCTGGACAAACTTTGCTCTTTTAGCGACTCCGTGCCTTACCGGTTCGTGATGTAGAAGAGGGAACATCTGGGAAAGGCTATGACAACTCGCTGAGGCGGATCAACCGGAACGGGTACAGGCGGGCGGTATGGATACTTTGGACATGATGTCTTGGCTTTCAAGGCCATGAGCAAGTGAGTGAGAGAAACCTCACTCGGTGTGAAGATGATGATACAAAATAGCCGGCCACCTTGGCCTGTCCGGACGAATATACTCATCATTATAATCTCCAATTGTGACAAAGGATCATAGCAAAAGCATCTACTCAACAATGGCAAATAATATTGTGGTTCGAGGTGCCCAAAATAACAAGGACGCCGTCAAGGCCAAGACGCTTTCAACATTCACAGTTGAAGACCCATATGGATATTCGTATGGTCTAAACAACTACCATGAGTACCAAGCGTCACCTGTTTCAGAAACATAGTTACTCACCAGAATCAGGTCAGAGACCATTATGGGCGTTGTCCCGCGTGGTTGCATCCATCCCCAGCGTACCTATAAAAATCTGTACATAGATCGCCTGACAGGGTCGCCCTTCACCATCGCTCGCAAGGAAAACAAACAGACTTATCTCTTTCGTACCTTGCCGGCGGTATCAGCAAGTCAGTTCAAAGAATGGAAGCCCAAGTCCAAGTTGCCTGATTTGAGCCTATCGAAACTCCAGTTCAAGCCGATTCCATATCTATTTCAGCCTGAGGATATCAATAAGAATGATGACTTCCTCACTGGACTAAAGGTGCTACTTGGTGTCGGCAATCCGTCCATGAGAAAAGGATTGGCTTACTATGTTTATGCTGGTGGCAAAAGCATGCCAGACAACCAAGCCTTTTGCAGCTCTGATGGGGACTTATGCATCGGTTTGTTGATAGCATTTGCTTATTTGCTCGTCAAAACGCTAATTTCTCTTGTTGCCAGTGCCCCAGCAAGGTTCTATCGATATCAAAACCGAGATGGGCCCCCTGAGGCTCCGCCCTGGCGAGATCGCTGTTATCCCTCGCGCCGTCCGCTTTCACGTAGCAGTAGTCGAGGGGCCAATCCGCGGATACATGGTCGAGACCTTTATGAACCATTTTGAATTGCCAGAGCTGGGTATCATTGGTAGCAGTGGTCTGGCGAACGCTCGGGATTTCCAGATTCCTCAGCTCCAGCCATATCAGCCGGGACCCGATACTGAGGTTATCCAGAAATACTGCGGCGAACTCTTCTCTGCTACAATGAAGGGAAATGTCTTTAACGTGATTGGGTGGCATGGTACCTTCTTCCCTTTCAAGTATGACCTAGGTGAGTAAGCACCAATCGAGTGATCAAGCCGTTGTTACTAATACTTGTGATTAGGCAAATACTGTACAATGGGTGCAATTTCATATGACCATGCAGTGAGTAACTTCTGCACCCAACACTTACTCCCTTTTTCACGGCGATATTGACGCGTACATTCAGGACCCTTGTATTTGGACTGTCCTAACTGTCAAGAGTGACGTTGAAGGTACGCCGGCTGTCGACATCCTCGCCATTCCCCCCAGATGGGTAGTCCACGAAGACACATTCAGACCTCCCACCTTTCATCGCAATGTTGCATCCGAGTTCATCGCCATCATCAAAGGCTCTCTTGATGGTAAAAATGATGGTAGTGGGATCTGCACTCTCCACAATGGCATGACGCCCCATGGACCTCTTCGGTCAGAATGGGAAATAGGAATATCAGAGGAACAGGTTCCTGTGCGAATCAGCAACGATAATATGCTGGTCATGTTTGAAAGCAGGTAAGTGAGGCTAGGCTTGGGAAAGATTTGAAGATACTAACGGGATGCTTAGCTATGCATTGGGTGTTGCGGACTGGGCGACGGGTGGCAAGACAGTTCCAATTGGTGATAGATACAGTGAGTTCGAGCCAACTCAGCTTTGAGGCTGAGATATCCAAGTACAGTAACATGTTCTTGTTTACTCTAGCTATAAAGTTGTATAGCTGTATAATTAAGTTAGCTTCAATTGAGATCCTGTCAAGCTAAGGATGCTTTAGCTTCCTGGGAGTTTAGCTGTTCTCTGTGAATCGCATGAACCGGACACAGGTAACAAGTACGATCCTGTGACCAAGTATTGATACAAGTGTGCTAGAAATTGGTTAAGTGGCCGCTATCATATGTACGCGACCGGCCGGCACAGAAGATGGTGCCGGTAGCCTTGTCAATAGCAACAGCCGGCCCGGTTGTTTAGCTAAGTGCCACTCATAATAACCACCAAGAACCCCAGGGCCTCTCATTTATTCCTTCATTCCATAATAATCATTCTGATAAAATGCAATTTCCGTCTGCTGGACTTGACGCACTCCGACCCCTAGGTATACAACCCCTTAACTATACTATAGAAATACTACTAACACCATAGTGACAGGTCCTGCAGAGCAATATTCAACAGCACGCAGCTACCTTGGAATATACAACAATGTCTGCGTCACCGCTATGTATTCCAATCAGCATGGCCGGGAGATCCGTTCTGCCTTGTTCAGCAGCCTCTCTGCTATCATAAGAAAGCACCCAATCCTGTCGGCTGTACCGGTAGACATTCATTCAACAACCACCCATTTTTTGCGTCTTCACCAACTTAAGTTGGATAAAATCGTTACATTTGTCGAAAGCGAGGTGTACATTACATCGGAATCATCGACCAACCATATCCTAGATGAGGTTCTAATGCGTGAGCATAACAGTCCTTTCGAGCTCGACAATCTCTCAACACCACTCTGGAGAATAACCGTGCTTTTCAACCTCAAGGACCTATCGTCATTCACACTCTGTTTATGCTTTCACCATTCTATCGCAGATACTCAAAGTGCTCTGATCCTCCACGAAGATTTGGAGTATGAACTCGCCGCTTTTCGAGGAAACATGCAGGTACCATCGGTCGTTTCAGTTCCAAATATTGAGCTTGTTCCATCATTAGAGTCCCTGGTCAATTTACCAACTTCAGCCGACTTCATCCAGATGCAACAGACTCTTGGCGAGCCACCCCAGAACTGGTGGAGCGGGAAGCGGCAATCTCTCCCTGTCATCACGAGATTCTCTTCGGCGTGGCTTTCACAGGCTTCATTCAGTCATCTCAGGGCTAAATGTAAGGATAAAGGTGTTTCAGTAACAGCAGGGCTGATGTCTCTTATCGCCGGGGCATTCTTTCGCTTATTGCCACCGGAGTATACTGTTATCCAGGGGGACTGCGCCGTGTCATTGCGACGTTTCCTTCCGGATAACATCGGCCGACGCTCGGTTGGATGCTACGTCGGGTCATTGAGCCAGTCATACCATCGAGAAGGATTCACAATCTGGGATGATGCAGCAAGGACAAAAGAAAACATCGACAAGACATTAGCAGGTCGAGGTGCAGATATGCCAGTGGGTTGTCTTTCCCATGTGTCAGATCTAACCGAATGGTTCAGAAGCAAGATTGGCAAGAAGCGCTGGGCTGCGTGGGAATTGAGTAATGTGGGAAGACTCGATGAGGCGCCAGGTCTCGATCCAAACGAGCGTCAGATACAGGGTATATTGTTTAGCCAGAGTGCAAGCGCTTGTTCGGGGGCCATCAAGATCAGTGCAGCATCTGACAGATATGGCAAGCTTGGACTTGGGTTTACATGGCAAGAGGGTATAGTGGAAGATGAGTTTGTGAAATTGCTTATTCGGGAAATCATCATGCTGGTGGAATCAGTTATTTAGTAGATCAAATAGTACGTTCAAAATAAGAAAGGTCCTGCGTGATCATATTGCTACACATTGGATTCGGCCTGCACATTGAAACTTGAAAGGTGTTGGTACAACGGTAACTACCGGTATTGGGGGCAACAACACGATAGAAGCAGTATTGCAACCCCCCTTACCACAACCAAAGTGTATGTTGTAAGCCGGCGTTGCTGCAGCCGGATGTGCCGGTAGCCGGTACGGGAAAAAGAACCCCGGCCAGGGCCAGGGACATATAGAAGAGCCACACCTCAGATTGTCAGAACATTTTAGACTTTAAATTAGGGTTCAAGAATAAATCAATTCAAAAGTAACTTAATTGAAGAGCCTTCTAAATCTACACTAAATTCTTTGGAACTTGCCTAAGTATTTTATGGCTAGGATTAAGGTCTTATGATTCCTGCCACCCTTTAGCCACGCTCCTTAAAGTGCTACTACAGAGGCCGTCCACTGGTTGTTCGAAGTGGTAGTTGTTATTCGTCCAAACGAGACACTGAATGCTATTCCACCTCTGCCCGACCCTGCATGCTGGCAAATGCATGTTCCGTGAACGCGGGATTTGACATCGGCGTGGCCCTCTATCTGCGGGGAACGCAACGCCGGCATTGCCGGCAAAGAGATCAAGGCTTTCAGCTCAGCTACGCCAAGGCGAAATGGCTGATATCTGGTATAGGAGTGATTGAATACTCTCAAATCAACTTCTAGAATCGGCATAGACTCGAAATGTCTGTATTTCTAAGCTAACCTCCTTTGAGATGCAAGTAAGCTCAGTAGGCTTGAACTCCCTGAGTACTAAGCTGTACTCTGTAGATCTTGTCTCTTCCAGCAATATACAGCCAATCATCCTTCCACTGCATGTTAACCGCAACGTCGCCCTCAGCAACTTTAATAAGGCCCAGATGTTTCCCACTCGAGTCAAAAACAGTGACTCCACCAGTAATTCCCCCGTATACTCTGCCCTCACGATCTAGTTTAATGCCGTCCGGAAATCCAGCGTCAACATATGCAAAGACATCGCCTCCCTTGACCGGGATTCCATTTGAGTGAGACAACTCGAACTCGTATATTGTTCGCCCACCGGCGGGGTTATCCGACGTGTTACCGCGGTTGGTGACATATAGCTTGTCCTCTTCAAGGTTAAGGGCTACTCCGTTGGGATTCGTGAATGGGCCTCCGCCAGCACCGGAAACCATCCTTAGATCATTGGAGCTCATGTCCCAGCGCCACAGGCCGTTAGCTAGCTCTGGCTTGAGAGTGTCGTTGAAATTGTCGTAACCGTAGTACCCGTCGGTGAAGTACGCCACGCCGTCTCGAGTGATGACCACATCATTTGGACTATTGAACCGGTGCCCATAAAAGTTATTCAGAACAACTTCTGTCTTCAGGGTCAACGGATCCATACGGGTAATACCGCCGGGTACAGTGAAGTTGCCCTCTTGTGCCCAGTAAATACTCCCTTTATGGTAGTAAGCCCCGTTGGGTACGGTCAATTGAGGTGAGGGGAACACCTTTTCGGTCGTTGGCGGAGTGTTGTTCAAGTTCACGCGCCATACCCATGGCATTGCATCGGCGGAAAAGCCAGCCTTTGGAGGATGTAGTTCTGCCATGAAAATGCAATTACATTCTGGCGAGTAAGCAGTGCCATCGTGTACCATGCGCTTTGCAAAGGACGGACCAGGCGGGAATTCGAAGATAGTTTCAACGTCTTTCTGAGCTGTATGGTCTTTGACACCAAGCAACTTTACACAAGATTGAAAATAAGCCATTGCGATCCTCAAAGAGAAGTTTCTTCCACTTACCTTGTACATGTCTTTGTTGAGTACGATAAATGATGCGTCTTTCAGAGCTTTTTTCAGATTTGTAGCATTCTGACTTGCGTCCCCATCAAGCACCTCGGTCTGCCACCAGGTTGTGGTCACATTCCGATTGAAGTCTTTAGACGGGAAAACGTTTCTGTATGCGCTCCCAACTTCGACAATAGACGGCCCTATCAAAGGCAGCGATTCATCACTATTGAGTTTAGTGGTGACTGCGGGTCGCGCCTCAACCTGATAGCCAGTGCTGAGGAGGGTTATGCAGCAGATGCTGATACACAGAGACGATGAAAGCATCCTGAGAGGTTCTTGAGGCAGAAGACAATAAGATGGTTTGCTGGAGTTGCTCCGTCTTGGGGGATTACCACGCAGACACAAGATCTCAATAATATTTATATACCTTACAGAAACCTTGATTTCATCCCACAGATGCCATGAACTTGACTTCCCCATGGGGAAGCTCATCAAACTGTCTCCGCAAACCCAACAAATAAACTTGATGCAAATGCCGACACGCGAGCGCCAGATGTTTGGCGGGTAGGGGTGCACGGCATTTTCCGAAAGTCAGAGGATCTCGGCATCACAGCCGAATATGCTGGTAAACACGTCAAAGGCCGTCTGCCAATATCAGTGTCGGGATGAATCCGAAGATACCGAGCCACCTGCTCGGCATCTACCCCACCAACGTCAAGCCCATCTCTTAACTCTCGCAATGCGGAAACATTCCATGCACCAGTATTGATCTCTGGACATTTTATTTTATCCTTGTCACCTGCACCATTTCTCCCTCATTATCCTTTCAATCACAATTTATGGCCTTCTTTTATCGCCAAAATGGCTGTACCCGAGTTTAATATCCTAACGCCTAATGCCATGCTTGGCTATGGCTACAACGTGGAGCATTTCTGGTACGGCATCCAAAAGTTCCAGCCCGCAGCCATCATCGTCGATAGCGGATCGACAGATGGAGGCCCGTACAAGCTTGGCATGAACAAGATGACCTGTGGACGGGGCTCCTACATCCGGGACCTCGAGCCTATCCTCACAGCCTGCTTTCATCACAAGGTCAAGGTCTTGATTGGTTCGGTGGGTGGAGATGGCAGCAATAAACATGTTGAGGAAATGTTTGACATTGTTTCCTCGATATCGCAACGTTTGGGATTTACGTTCAAGGTTGCTACTATCAACGCTGGCATGGACCGGGAGTTGATCAAAGCAAGAATTCAGAACCGCAAGGTTAGTCCTTGTGGGCCAGTAGAGGATTTGGTCCCAGAAGTTGTTGATGGCGCTGTAGACGTCGTTGCGCAGATGGGCGCTGAGCCGTGAGTCAATCTTCTCCCGCAGCACGAGTGCATGAGCTAAAGACAACAGGTTCATCGAAGCCCTCAAAGGCGACCCCGACATCATTCTAGGCGGTAGATGCTATGACCCTGCACCCTTTGCAGCATTCTGCCTCTCAAGAGGCATCTCCAGCGGCGTCGCTTGGCACATGGGTAAGATCATGGAATGTGGTGGTATTTGTGCAATCCCCAAGGGTCGGTCTATGATTGCTACCATGCGCTACGAGTCTTTCGATCTGACGCCTTTGGCGCCTGAGGAGAGATGTACTCCTTTATCTGTCGCCGCTCACACCTTGTACGAGAAGACTCGCCCAGACCGTCTCCCAGGCCCAGGCGGTATTCTCAATCTCAAGAATGCCAAGTATGAGCAAGTAACCGAGAAGACGACACGCGTGTCTGGCGCCGAGTTTCAGGAGACACCATATCAGGTGAAACTTGAGGGCGTCACTTTCTTAGGATATCGCACTATCTTCATTGGCGGTATTAGAGATCCAATTCTCATCAGCCAGATAGACGATTTTCTCGAGCGCGTGCGCAAGTACACCCAGAATCTCTTCCCTGAACTCGACAAGTCGGACAGCTGTCGCCTTATCTACCACGTCTACGGCAAGAACGGCGTTATGGGTCCGCTGGAGACACAGGCTGTATCGAATCCCCACGAAATTGCTGTTCTGGGCGAAGTGGTCGCTCCTACACAGGACATGGCTTACACCATCGCCAATAATGCACGAGCGTCGATTCTTCATTTCTCGTATCCCGGTCAAATCGCCACAACTGGCAACTTTGCCAGCCCACTCTCGCCGCATGAGCAGGAAGCCGGTGCGGTGTTCAAGTTTAGCTTGTATCACCTCGTTGACCTCGAAGAGGGCGAGTCATCGTCGCTTTTCCCTGTTACTTTCAGAAGCATTGAAGCAACTGTCAGTCCATCATCTGCAGGCTCCGTATCTCCTGAGCGCCTGGCGGCTATTGAGAATGGTACTCTCGCACCTATTGGTACGTACGTCATTGACCATACGTTGAATTGACGCTAATACTCACCTTGCAGAGAAGAAGCAAGTTCCAGCCAGAAGAGCTAGAATGGAAGAGCTCGCTCGCATCATTCGATCCAAGAACTCAGGCCCTTTCGAGCTTACGTTTGACATCATGTTTGATGACGAAGCCGTTTACAACCGAGTTCGGGAAGCCAATGTCCTCACGAACGATGTGATCAAGTCTCTGTATCGTGTGCAAGAGGATGAGATCCTGACGAATATGTTTTTCGAGCCTGCACTGGCCTGGAAATGTACCATCAAGAGACCGTGGGCTCAGGGTAGTGTTGGTGAGAGAGATACATTGGGAACACAGCAGCATGCCCTTCTTTTGGGTATCGAGGTTCCTGAAGCTAGCAGCGATAAAGCAGATGGTACCAAATCCTCTAACGGCGACGCGGTTCACGTCAACGGGATCAACGGCATCAATGGAGCCGACGGAGTCAAGGATGTTCCACTCAAGCATGGTACCAATGGCACGAACCATGTCAATGGTAATGGGCCGATAATCCAGCCAGCCCTGTTGAATGGAGACGCTGTGCCAACTGCCAGCCATGGCTTCGATCGCACAAGCTTCGTTTCCTATGATGTTGTACACGACTTATGGGACGGCCTTTCTCTCCCGCCTAGCGCTCTGGACTCCTTAGAACTCCCAGGCGACGACGGAACACCAGGGCTCCCATCCTCTTTCAAGATCGCATCTCTTGCACAAGGCACCATCGCCTTGTCTGGACTCCTGGCGGCTCTCATCCATTCCCAGCGGAACCAAGTTCCTGTTCCAAAAGTTACTGTGCCTCGAAAGCACGCTGTTGTCGAATTCAAGTCTGAGAGGCTTTATGTCCTGGATGGCAAACCTGCACCATCTCCTTGGGGTCCAGTTGGAGGTCTGCACAAGACATCAGATGGACATGTTCGTATACACGACTCGTTCCCTAACCATGGATATGGCGCGCTGGAGCTGTTGGGTCTGCCACTGACGGCTAGTCGGACCGATGTCACTAAAAAGACGCAGGCCTGGGCGAGCATTGATCTAGAGTCTGTCGGTTTGGACCGTCGTCTGGCCATTTATGCTCTACGATCATACCGCCAGTGGGACATGCTGCCTCAGTCCAAGGCTATCGATGACTTCCCCATCGCGCTAACAAGGATCGCATCGGGACCAACAAGGCTTCCTTCTCGTCTCTCACCAGGCAACGACAAATGCCTCCGGGGCCTACGAGTAGTCGAGATGAGCCGAGTCATCGCTGCGCCTTTAGCTGGCAAGACCCTCGCAGCTCACGGCGCCGATGTCATCTGGGTCACAGGTCCAGGGCTCCCAGATCTGCCTACTATGGACCGCGACTTTGGCCGAGGAAAGCGCACCGTGCACATCGACATCAACAATACCGAGGACCGCCAGAAACTGAGAGAGCTGATCAAATCATGCGACGTTTTCATCCAGGGATTCCGCCCCGGCAGTCTGGCCGCAAAGGGCTTTGGACCCGATGAGGTAGCATCATTAAACCCGGGGATTATCTACGGCTGTATGTCTGCATTTGGTCCTAAGGGGCCTTGGGCTGAGAGGCGCGGCTTCGATTCGCTTGTGCAGACATGCTCTGGTATGAATGTCTCAGAGGCGGAGCACTATGGCGCTGGTGAAGTGGCTCGCCCAACGCCTTGTCAAGCGCTGGATCACGCAGGTGGATACTTGCTGGCTTCGGGTGTTATGGCAGCTTTGTACAGGCGCTCTGTAGAGGGAGGTTCGTACCGCGTTGATGTATCACTCACTGGGGCCATGAAGTATCTTCGCAGTATGGGACAATACCCTGGCAAATCTGGCTTCCAGGCTGATGACTTTGAGAGCGCGTCTGACGTGGATGAGTATTTGGAGACGCGTCAGACTGGGTTTGGAGAAATGAGAGCGGTTAAACATAGTGTAAACGTGGATGGGGCTCAGCCGTCATGGGATGTTATGCCGAAGCCACTTGGGAGCGATCAAGCAGAGTGGCTGTAAACTAGAGAACATGGTGCTTGTTAGGAACTGCTATTTGTGGTCATATTGAGTAGATAATTGATTGAGGAATTATTTTCAATGTGTTTCCTGGATCTTTCCCGCCGATATTGGTAGGCTTGAACAAAATCTTCTGTTCCTTGTCGAATATGATGGCCTTACCCTATAGAACACTCCACGTCATCCTCGCTCGGGGTCATGCCGAACCCCGCACGCTACTCGTTAGCGCTGACCAGGTTCTGAATGATTACGTACGAGACTCAGCTCGGTATTTACTGACTGTCTCGGTATCAAACGCGGCGAGAACAGTTACTTTGGCAGATCCTCTCGATACTGTCCTTTGCTCCGTGCTATCAGAATGGACGGAACTACGGAAGATGTAGATATGCAATCTCGAGTGAGCCCAGGTCCGTCGGAAACAACTTCATCACAGCGGCGACGTACCAATCGGCGCGATGCTCGCCGTTATGGTTTGTGAGTGCCTGTCTTTGGAATCGGCAAGATGCCGTTGCTGGAACACAGCTATGCTCGACCCCTGCTAACGATAGCAGCGCTTGCCAAGTTCGTTATCTCCTGTCTGCTTATCGCACACGACTAATTTAATGTGTGCACATGTTTCAGAGCTGCAAGTCCAGGAAGATCAAGTGTACCGGAGAACAACCCATCTGTCGCGCCTGTCAGAGGTCCGACAATACCTGCGTCTGGCCCGCGAACAGCCAGACCAGAAACGATCAAGCAGATGCGCGCATTCAAGAGCTCGAATCAGCGCTTCGCGAGAGCCAAAGTCAGAACCAACGACTCAGTAGCCAGCAACGCAACGAATCGACTATTCACGCGGCGAGCTCCATTGACGACAATGTATCGCCTGCCGCATCATTGCCCTCCCTTGCACAACAACACTTGACGCAGCCTTCGCCCAGCGATGCCCGCTCAAATACTATAGATGCTACGATTTGGTCACAGGTCGGTATTGGAGAAGATGGTGCGATAACTTATAACGGCCCCACGAGCCGCTTCCATGCTGCACCTTTGACCGGAAGCGGTCCATCGCCATCTACGACTCAAGGTCCTCCCGGGTCGGCTCAGGATGTGGCATCCAATTCAGCACATGTTGAGCGCCTGAGATCTCAGTATGACTTGCTTGATACAGTCTGGGTCCCTTTGGCCAAGTCCAAGTCTATGGCTGCGTTTGGGATATCGGATGAGACGGGTTGGCAGTTGCTTGATATGTATTGGACTTGGCTACATCCATTACACAACTGTATTTATCGACCAGGTAAGTAACCCACGTCCTATTGAAGGCTGTTTAGTAATGGGGATACATGGCAGTCTTCATCATGGACATGGCACTCAACGGCACATACTATTCCGACTTCCTGCTCATGGCAATCTTTGCTTTGGCTGCCCGGCATCTCAGTCGCCAGGAGGGTGACTCCATAGATTCCAATATGGGGGAAAAGTTCTTCTCTCGCGCCAAGATGCTACTCATGGACGAGCTGGATAATGCTAAGCCGCGTATACCCACGATCCAAGGACTTCTGATCCTTGGGGGGCGACAATGTGCCATTGGCAGAAGCTCCCAAGGCTGGCTCTTTACGGGTATGGTAAGTCTATCTAATTTTGTAACAGTTTTATGCAACGGCTAATCGAGTGTTGTTTATGCGACAGGCCATCAGAATGATGGTCGATATCGGAATCCATCTTAATGCAAATCGAATCGCCGAATTGGAGAATTTGACACCATCTGAGATCGAGACTAGGAAGCGTTTGTATAACTCGGCTTTTATATGGGATAAGACGCTCAGCCTTGCTCTCGGACGGCCGCCCTCATTGACAGGGTCTCCGTATGGGCCAGATGAGATCTGTAAGTTACCCAGAGATAATTCATGCACGATCAAACATAGTTGACGCTGACTTTCGAGCGCAGTCGACCACTACGACAATCAACGAAGTTGGCAGCCAAATGATGTTGACATCACCAACGCCGCCTACAGCCCGACACCAATGTACAACACGGCAACATTTTGCGCATTCTGTCAACTTCATGTGGTATGTAAATCTCTATCCCCGATGTTCACTAACACAATATTGACAATGTATTAATTGCCAGATAACGACCGATATGATGATGCTGCTCTTTGATCGCGGACACACGGAGAACATCTATCCTGAAGTCGAGAGCATGTCCAACAGACTTACTGCATGGTACTGCGAACTACCCTCTTCTCTCAAGATTGAAGAAGGCATGCCACAATGCTCACCGCCCCATATCGCCTCTCTAAAGTAAGTCCCGGAACTCTTTCAGTTAACCAAGCAACTCACTGGTTATAGCTTTCTGTATCACGCTCTTCATATCCTCCTCCTTCGTCCGCTTTTACACTCTCCCAACGCCACACTCCGCAAATTATCCCTCGACACATGTGTCAACCATTCCAAGAAGATACACGCGATCCACGATCTTTATACCAAAAGTTTTCCTCATCGCTTGATGACATATCAAGTAAGCTACTGCGTATATACAGCCGCTACAGTGGATGTACTCGACATGAGGCGATCTGAAGGCGTGGCTCGGATTGAAGCTGCAAGACGACTTGGCATGGCGGTTCGAACTCTGCAAGAAGAAGCGAAGCATACGCCTGGAAGTGGTCGAAGTCTGGATACAATTAGAAGGCAGCTTACAGTCTGGGAAGCAAGCGGAACTCCTAATGCGCCTCATAACGTAACTCAGGGAGCAGCTGATGGTAGTGTACGTCTCGAGGCACAGCAATCTGGAGTAAATAGGAGAGAAGAGTCGTCCAGAAACGTGGCGACTCCACAGCCACTACATGCGTCCCAGATCCCACTCGCTTCGGATTTTGGGGTTGTTGGACCGCAGGGCGTAAATGAAGGGGTCTCGGGTTTTATGTCGAGGTACCAGAGCCCTTTCAGCTTTGGAATGCTTGATACTGGAGCTGGGTTCCATCCCGATTCGTTTCCATGGGATATGACTGAGATATTTGGAAATTCACAAGCCTATGGGGCTCTGGAACATAATGACTAGGTGTTATGAAGAAACAAAAAGAACAGTTAAGGGAATAGATATAAGGTGTATCTCTGTGAGATAGATCAATATTGGATCAACCAGATATGTACTTCGGCTAAAGGCCACAAAGTTGGCAAACAAATGAGGCCTAGTGGGAAAAAGGCTCTTGCCACAACAGTTAGGTTATACCATAGATATTATATGCCTCTGCATGCAAGGATGGCATGATATGACTTACCAAGGCATCAGTCATATATTCATTTTCTATGGATCGCTTTGCTTAATGTAGTTATAGAATTGTGCCTTAATCCTGTTGATCTTGGCTGCTGCCTAACTGAACCCCCGCTATAAGTCGATTCAAGCCATGCTTTGGTTCATATTACGACTCGATATATAACATTTACTAGGGCTCAGTGACCTCGCTGCGAATTACCATGCCTAACATTCCGTCTATTCTTCCGGTCTCAGAGCCCGATTTTCCGATATTAACGGAATTCATCTATTCCTCCAAACTCAGTCTTGCAATTAACGGTTTTCTTTATAATGACTGGCCAAGTGATGCTGTCTAGAAGATAGTTTACAAACATGCTGCAGAGTCGTCATTCAGCAACCCGGCATCCCACTGCCTTAAAGTGGTTGATCAAGGGTCCGGTAATATTATTGGATATCTCGTCCTCATATGAAAACGCCCTGGGGAAGGCAGCTCTCCGCAGAAGGGAGGCACCGCAGGCCAATTAGTACCAGAAAGGATGAACTCGGATGTGTTTTCCGCAGTCGCGCAAGCCGCGAATAAGATCAGCCAGGAGACAGATAAGCTTAATCGCCTCGGTAATTAACTTGTTTTAAATAGATTTAATGCATAACTCATGTCAGCATTGACATTTATTTACGTCAAACCTTCGCATCGCAAATAAGGCATTGGCGCACTATTGATGAACGAAGCTTTCTTAAGGGCCAAAGCAGAAGGCGTGGTTCTTTATCTTTGCTATGAGCCAACTGCGTATGAATTTTACAAGAAAAGAGGATTACAAGATGTAGTACATGCCGATATCGATCTCAGTGATCGGGCGGCTCCGCACAGTGGCTTTGACGTGCTTAGATGGAGCGGATTGATATGGATCCCGGAAAGAGGCATTTGAGATAAGGTGGAATCTTTTAGAAGACTGGTCGTAAGTTTATTTACTGTTTTAGTTATTAACAATAAGATCAATTGTCGACTAAAAAAGAAGATTAAACCGTAACCTAACTGGTTTCTTGTTTAACCTCATGATGCTTATTGCCTCTTCGTTCCGACTCCATGCCGTCATAACTACCGGCTAACTACTTTGACCTGTGCTCACTACTATACTCTAGAATCGCATGCCCAAAGATAATTGATAGTCAGACCAGAGGCTCCAATGAACCATCACGGACAGCATAGCCCATAGAAGATTAAGTGCTTACGGGACAAATCGGTACATGGGGTGAGCATCGCCCCTCTCGGCAATGTCAGCAGGAACATGATCAGGGTCGCTTTTGCCATGGACCTTGTCTCGATGACGGTTCTGCATGCGAAGACATGCGCTCAGAATAATGGCCATGAGAGCTGCGGCAAGGAGTACACCTGCACAAACCCACATTCCCTTATGATAGAATGGCCCATCTGACTTGGGAAACAGTCGAGCACCAAGGATAGGTCCACACTGCCCAAACATGCCGAAGATGGCAAGACCTGCACCTCGTTTAGAACTGGAGCCTTGGTTGTCTGTTACCCAAGTGAACGTCAGGGCGACAGCTGGAAAGACACCAGCGCAGACGAGGAATGTTGCGAAGTAGCGAATGGCGGTTGTGCGGATGAGGGCCAGAAGGATGTAGCCAACCGCGCCGATGCAGCAGAAGACAAAGACGAAGGGACCTCGTTGACCAACGCGGTCGGAAATCATGCTCATGCCCACACAGACAAAATATGCGGTAATGTATGGGCAGGCAGAGAGACCTTGTGCGTTGATAGAAGTATAGCCCATGTCCTTCAGGATTGTAGGCAGATAAGCTGGCAGGGAACCAAATGCGGTGTTGAGACAGAAGATGATGAACGCCTGCATGTAGTTCTTGTAGTCGTAGAATGCAGCAAAGACTTGAGCGAAGTTGAGCTTTCTCTCAGTATCTTCTCCACGGCCCTTGATAGCACGCTGGCTGATGATTTCGTTTTGTCGCGCTGTGAGGAATCGGCATTGCGAAGGTGATGCTGGTAGGTAGAAATAGGCAAGGATGGCGAGGAAAAGAGTGGGAATACCCTCTGACGAATCAATTAGCGACCTGATGACAGCAACGTGACCGGAAAGCTCTCTTACCGACAATGAACAATAGCTGCCAGTTGTGGATGCTAGTCTTGGCCTGGACGATGCCGTATGCAAGAGCCGAGGCGAAGCAGTTGGCGAGTGGCGAGAAAGAGATAAACAGACCATAGCGCAGGCCCATTTCGCGTCGGTGGTAGAAGAATGTCAGATACAGCGCAACAGCAGGTACGAAGCCAGCCTCGAATGCGCCAATCAGGAGTCGGAGAGTCATGATTCCAGCAAAGTTGGTGGTTGCGGCTTGCAGGATACTAGAAACACCCCAGCCAAAGGCCATACAAAACGTCCAAAGCTATTGGGGTTGATATTAGTGCTGGCTCGCGTGAGATGTTGGAGTCGTGACATTACCGGTAGGGGCATGAACTTCCAAACGAGAATAAGCTGGAGGCATAAGGTTAGCTATCTGCACGTGTGGGATTATGCGTAGAACTACTTACCCAGTGGAAGCAAATGTAGGCAATGTAGTAAGCGGTCACAATCCACGAGTAGTCATTGGATGTGATACCCCATTGCTTTCCCATGCCAGCAGTGTACGCGTTGCCAATGTTGCCACGATCGATATAAGACACGAGATACAGTGAACCAACTCTGTTTCGAACACCTGATTAGCGCATACCTTAATTCTTTACCGCGGTTACTTACAAGGGAATAAGGCACCAGTCGAGTTTGCGAAGAGCCTTCTGCTCCTCGTCGGGCGTCCAGCGGCTCTCCACATTGCCGCCTTCCATCTTGCTATCGTCCTCGGCAAGAGTCATCGTTTCAACATGCTGGGACTGCTGAGTCTGCTGCGTCGACTTGACGGGAGAGTCGTCTGCGGCCATGGTTTGACGAACAAGTCGCAACTCAGTGTTTTCAAAGTATCGACCGTATGCTTTCCGATCAGAGTCTGAAGGGAAGTTGGCTTGTGAGTTTGGCGAAGGGCCCAGGCATCGTTTTTATAAAGGTTTCATGCGATTGGAAGTTCGGAGTTCCCCAGATTAGCAGGGTAAATTTCTGGGGTAGAGTTGTGAAGCTAGGGTTGGCTAGTCATGCAATGTTGGGGTAACCGGAATCTGTGCTAAGTGGCTTCGGGAAGATACCGAGTACGCAAAAGAATGTCGGCATTGTCGGCATCCAAACGGCGATGCCGAGCGGGTATGCAAATCCGGGGTTTGGACATTGTTATATCGCCATAATTCGAGTAATACTTTCTTCTAATGCTTTTGGTCTTGGTTTACAGAAAAAGTCTTTGGCGACAAAATGGGTAGCATTGAAACTCGGAGCCGGCCAAGGTTCCGCCAATTGCCCTTGCGAATCGGTAACCCTAAGCATTCAGCGTGGGGTCTCTGGGGTGCAAATGATGAGCTGGGAACGCTCAATCTTTTGACACCTGCCATTGTCAAAGATGCTGCCAAGGAGATTGTGACTGGCACGCAGATTGTTCTCAAGTAAGACTTTGCCTCTTCAAGCGCCCCTTGGCCTGTGATTCTGACCTCAGTAGTCTATCTGTTGATGCTTTCAGCCAACCTATGAACCCCGTGAGGAAACCGTGCAGTCATAGAATCATTGCTAAAGGTCATGCCAATGATGATGAGGTGAGTATTTTATTCCAGTCACCGAATATTGTTCCACCTATTCACATGTTTGACAAAAGCTCGACATGAACACCCAAGGGTCCAGTCACTGGGATGGCCTACGACATTACCCGTACCAAGACAGTCTGCTGTACTATAATGGGGTAACTCAAGATGAGATCTCGGGATCTAATTTCAATACGAAGATTGGCATCCAAAGTGAGTGAGGTCATTTGCATGATTCTTTTAACTGCTGACTAGCCGCGACTTCAGATCTTTCAAAGCGAGGTATTGTCGGACGAGGAGTACTGCTAGATTGGGCTACATATGCCGACAACATGAGGATCAATACAAAGTCCCCATTCGACTATTTCGAGATTCCCCTCTCGCAATTAAAAGCAGTCGCAGAACAACAAGGAACCACGTTTCGCAGCGGCGATATCCTCTTTATCCGGACGGGCTGGTTGAAGGCGTATCGCAGCCTAAGCCGTGAAGAGCAAGCCGCACTACCTCACAGGAAAGCACGGACGTCTTGCGGTGTAGAGGCATCTGAGGAGATGATGCAGTGGCATTGGGAGAACCAATTTGCTGCTGTCGCAAGTGACACCGTGGCCTATGAGGCTTGGCCTAGTCGTCGGCCAGCTGGTGTCGCCCTCCACGAGGTGTTTCTTAGTGGTTGGGGTATGCCTATTGGTGAGAGCTTTGACCTTGAGACCTTGGCTGAGAAGTGCAGAGAGATTGGCCGGTGGTCGTTTTTCTTGACGAGTGTTCCTCTTAACATACCAGGGGGTATTGCAAGTCCGCCAAGTGCCATAGCGATATTGTAATGGATACTAAATAGATTTCTGTATATTTTGCTTGATGTCAAGGTGGCGGTATACGTAAGCTAGAGGTCATTGTTGGCTTTCCAGCTGAGAATGTTGGGCTAAAATAGTATAATGATGTCCTCTGGCCCGGTTATAACGTGAGCCTAACCATCTTCTCTTTGATTGACAAAATACACCACTGTAGTCGGGCGAGTATTAGAGGGCAGGCTTAGTTACAGTGTCTCCTAGTGATTCTCTGACTCTATTCTTATTGGCTGAGTTAGCAACCACTTCAGCTTGTTAAAGGCTATTAAATGAGGCATTTAACCCACAGTCATCGATGATCCTGCATCTAAATAAGCTAGTGTTTTGAGTGATCGCGGGGTGCATAACGCGGGGAGCTAAAAGATTGGTCTGTGTGACACAGCCATCGTACATTGTTCTACTATAGGAAAGTGAAGGTGACATTTAATGCACACACGAGTAAGAACAACCGTGTCTTCCAGCGGAGTCATAGAGATGATCACTGATTGGTGGCGGTGTTTCTTAGGTACATAGCGATCCGAATCTCGTCAATATATATACTGCGTTGATTCCCAAGGACTGACGGTATGAAGAAATGAAAGGCAGAGCCTCCTTCGCTAACCCGATACTTTTATTGCTACTACTGCTATACTTTTGTCAATCCACCCAGAAATGTTATCGGTACGCTTCCCCCAATTCCTATCATTTACTTTGTACGCCAGTACAATCCCACTTGCTGCCAGCCAAAATCGACCTAGCTATCATATCACCCCCGGAAGCAAATGGATGAATGACCCTCAGCGTCCGTTCTTCCTTGGAGATGAATGGCATCTTTACTACCTATACAACTCCAACTGGGAGGCCTCAAACCCTGGATCAGGGGGTACGGAATGGTATCACATCACAAGTACTGACATGGATTCTTGGACTCGCCGCGGCGTAGCTATTGAGAAGTACAAGCCGAACCCTCCCAGCGGCAAGATCCTTGGCGACATTGAAACTGGTAGCGCCGTGGTTGACACGGACAACACGGCTGGCTTTGGCACCAACACAGTTGTGGCGATACTCACGCAGATGGCAGATGGGATACAACAGCAGTCTCTTTTCTATTCCACGGACAATGGATACAGTTTTACTCCATATGAAGGCAATCCTGTAATGCCAAACCCGAATCCGAGTACTAAACCCGCTTTTCGAGATCCCAAGATCTTTTGGGACATCTCAGCGGGTCATTGGGCTATGTCATTGGCTGAAGGAGACAAGATTGGCTTCTACACCTCCAAAGACCTTAAGGAATGGTCATATACTTCGGGATTTCGACCCGCTGACGCTAATATAGATCTAGGGACTCTAGAGTGCCCAGATCTATATCAACTCGACCTAGATGGAGATACTACGAAGCGCACCTGGGTTCTCGCAGTAGGAGGGACCGGCTACCGGTACGATAAGCCAACAGGAACTGCATATTGGACTGGAAATTGGGATACTAAAGGATTCACCGCCACGGACATCACGCCCAAATGGATGGATGGCGGGCCTGACTTCTACGCCACGGTCACATGGGATAACCCTGATGATAAATACGGCAGTCGTTACGCCATTGCCTGGATGAACAGCTGGGACTACGCTGCGACGCTGCCTTACTATGGTGACTTTGCTGGCCAGACCAGTCTTATTCGGGAGGTAAAGTTGAAGACGGTTGACGGGTCTCCAACTTTGGTCAGCAGCCCAAGAGGATGTAGCGAAAGTACCGAATCTCACAAGGCCGTGAGCGAGAGTACTATCACGACTGATCCCGCGACTGCGTCTCTCCCAAGCAACCTTGCAGAGGGCGCATATGTCATTCGCACGACTATCTCCAAGAGGGATGGCGACGACGGTAGTGAAGTTCGCTTTCGCATCAAAACCGACGGGTCGTTCAGCACAACCATAGGCTATAACTTTGTCAATTCCGAAGCATTTCTGGTCAGAGACACAGATGGTTCTGCGACGGATTCTCTAGCGGAGGGCCCTAAGAAGGCGTACGATGCTATACAAACGGCAGGGAATCCGTTGGGGACGAATACGGTGACACTAGAAATTTATGTGGATTGGAACTCTGTGGAGATGTTTGTGGATGGCGGTGTGGCTGTGTTATCGGGTCTCATTTACCCGAACGAAGCGGCTCGCGGGATCCAAGTTGTGTCGGATAAGGGAAGTTTGACGTTGGTGTCGTTTAGTCAAGCTGGTTGCGAGGAATAGTTTCGGTATTTGAACTACAACTAGCGACCATGGAATGTGAGTCAGTCAGAGTATAGATCGCATCTGGTCTTTTGTTAGCCTTCATATCAATTGCCAAGGTACTAGTCGTTTAGCTCCAGCCTAGGAAACGTTGCCAACGTCAATTTCTTATCGAGTGAAGTTAGTGACATATACTGGAGCCTCTCAAAAGAGCTCAGTCTAGACACACCTTTTGAATGCGACCGCGAAATTTTCTCAAGGTCGCACATTCTAGATCATCTCGGATTTGGCACAAATGATGGTTTATACGATCTGTGGAAACCATCAGAGAACGGCTCAACATCTATAAGTCACGTATCAACACTATTTAATGCTATCAAATGGTATTTTATTCTTCTTCTATGATATAAAATACAGTAGTATAGAGCCAAAACTAGATGTTCAGTACGTTCTGCCTAAAAGCCCTGCATCGGAGGTCTTTACTACCCGTGCTGGAACCCGAATCATAGTGCCATCTACCCTTTCCAAATGCTCGACAGTCATATTCAGGCTTTCATGCCGTCGGATGGGTTCAAAATCCATTACGCTTCGCCTTTGTACCTGACTCTGTATCTGGCTAGTAGGTCTGCTGAAAGGAAGCGGATAATTCTGCTCCATCTTGTACCGACTTAGTTTATCCAGGGCAGTCTTGAAGTCGTCGAGAACGATGGTGTCGGTAAAGCATTTGAAGATGAAGGCAAATTTCCAGAAGGGATTGATGTACCCGATTCGGATAACTGGGGTGACTGACAGAATATCGACAGTGATGAAGATGATACTGAGGGACATGCTTAGGAGTAAAAGGCCGAAACGGGGGGATATGCGGATAAGTTCTAGAGGAGTGAACTCATAACGAAATTTAATGTTCCAGAAAAGATTAATAGCTGTAAAAATCCACCAAGGATCGCTAGGCTCATTAGTCAAAGCTTCAATTGTCTCATAGTGGTGCATACCGGCAGACAGCCTCAAGCGGTCGAGTTGAGGCGAAAAGGTGATTATTGGGGGTATTAAAGTAGGTGAAGTTGGCATATATCTCGAGGACCCAGTACGGCTGAACGAGTATTATAGTGCCGATATATATCGCGTTATTTCGTTTTGACAGGAAAGGCTTGTTCTTCATCCAAGCGACAACATTGTGCAGATTCCATGAGATGATGAGAAAAATGGCAGTTGAGGAGAGATACCATCCCCAGGTCGGGGGGTCGAAAAAGGTAAAGAATCCATTCGGCATGGCCAGAAGGAGCTTGAATTAATTTGTAAGATGGTCGTGTACTAAGTCGAAGCCGAGGAAAACGAAAACTCACCTCTGCCAAGATAAGTTTATGCAGCATCACTCCCCGGCGCATATTGGCCAACGTGATGCCAATCATTATGATCAAAGCGCCAATCATACAACCCTGCGACCAAGCCTCCAGGGTGAGTTTCGCTGGGCTCGAGGGCCATGCCTCCGGGACTGGCATTGCGTCACAGAGTGTTATGATACGAGCGAGACATAGACATCAGAGCGGTACCACGGATACGAGAACAAGAGAAGGGCTGGCTGTGGGTGGAGACAGGATTAATATAGAGATCAACGGGCGAACGCAGCCGCTACTTTACCCCGCCTTTGCTAAGAAACACTAACGTTAGTCTCCCTCCCTCAGCGTGAGGGTGGCCGCCAACTTGGCACTGTCTTGCTTAGTTGCAGGTTTAGTAGGGACTAAGCAGGGGCTAAGGTTTGGTGGCTTCACTGGACAGTTAGGTATGCGGGGTACATAAACTTGGGCTGGGTTACAAGAGATCAAGTAGGGGCGCCACTCGTTTCGCACGGTCAGCAATATTAGTTGATTAAGAGCTCACTCAAAACTACATTGTTTCCAGTCAACACACAGTAGTGCGTCCAATACAAACGTGAGAAAAACCACGCCACCTTTATTCTCAGCCGATCTATCTCTCAATTTATCTACACATGGACTCGTGAAAGATCTTGAAGTACAGTATTATACTAACACCAGCTGGAGCCCAATGGCGTAAGTGTAATTGACTGAACCGCCAACGTACCACCACTCGCGACTATGCTGATATCCTGCGACTCCTGATACCGTGGAAAGACGGCGGCCGAAAACACAGTTCCATCACCAGTAAAAATCTCAAGGACAGACCTGTCGAGGAAAATATCCAGGCTGAGCTTTCCCTCATCAGTAGCATCAACAGAAGCCTTCCACTTGCCCGGCTGTCCGTAACCAGCATTAGTCGTATCAAGGGTAAGACTTGCATCCCCCTTGTCGAATGTCAAGATGACGGATTCAGCAGTTGACTCGAAGAGCGAGATGGCGAACGACGTAGCATCGGAAGACGCGAGGTCAACGACAAGGGTCAGTCTAGCGCTCTTGGAACTACCAACATGCAGACCCTTGTCGGTGATCCTTGTAGCTCCAAATTTCTTGACAGGGCCAGAAGCAAGGGTCTTTAGCTCCTCGATGGGACGATGGCCCAAACCACCATCCTTGCGGATAAACAGCTCGCGAGTGATCGACTGCTGGCCTGCCCACCCATTGACGCGACTTGGCCACTTGGGAGTAGGCCAGTTGCCCATCCAGGTAATGGCGAGATCACGACCAGCCTCGTCTTGATACCATTGCATAGCATAACTGGAAGGACCCGCATCAAGGAGGCCTCGCTTCTCGCTCTTGAAAGCTGTGCCGTTATACGTGCCAATTTCGTACCAACCAACGGAATTACCTCCGTAAAAGAGAACCCATTTGTCCTCCAGGGGAAAGAAATTGGGGCATTCCCATAGCTTGCCAGTGCTGCCATCGCCGGCATACAGAACGCCGACGTGAGACCAGGAATCGAGGTTTTCGGACTCGTACAGCTGCGCTTGTCCACTTTCGCCGTTGGTGGCACCAATGACCATCTTCCAATTCTTGTCAATTGGATCATAGAAGACCTTGGGGTCACGGAAGAATGCATCTTCTCCTTTTGGAGGCCCAGCAATGACGGGTTTCTGGGCAAGATCAAACTTGATTTCATTCTTACTTGATGCTGTAATCACACTCTCCTGAACTGCATCGGGATGATAGGCCAGATTGATGTAGTCAGTCAAGAAGAGGCGCAGCTCATTCTTCTTCTTGTCGACAACTCCACTCCCAGTAAAGCGGCCAGAATCATCACTCGGGTTACTCGATTTGGCTGGATACAGGGCAACGGGCTGGTTTCGCCAATGAACCGCATCGTTGCTTTTAGCATGTGCCCAATGCATTGGACCCCATAGCGGAGCGTCTGGGTAGTATTGACTGAAGAGGTGGTGAGACCCATGGAACTCAGAAAGGCCTGCAGGATCGTTGATCCATCCCTGATAAGGTGTGTAGTGGTACTGGGGCCTGACGGGGTCTGCCGCGTAGGAGGAACACGCGTTGGAGCTCTCAGGGGCTTGGTTTGCCTGGCCGAGAATGTTGAACGAGAGGTCTTTGCCATCTCCGAGAGCATGGCAGCCAACGCGTATATCATCGAGGTTGATGTGGCCCCAGGAATTCGCAGTGCTACTGTCGTGCAGCAAAATGTGCACCTTTTGGCCCTGCCACTTGCTGGTATCCCATATGATACGAATCAATGCCTCATCATTCATAGCTGTTTGCTTGAGAAGGATCTTTCCGTCCGACTCTCGCACAAGAGCGACGTAGAGGTGGTCAGGGTCGTAGCCTCCCCCGATCAGAAAACTCAGGACAGAACTGGCTCTAAAAGTGCTTGACTTGAGTTCACCAACGGCATCTTCACCAGCCTGCTTGGTTCCAAGAAGGAAGTTCTTGCCATCTTGATGAAAGGGGCCATCCCAGTAGGACACATCGCTGGAGATGGAGTCCAGGCCAAAGGCAGTGCCACTGACGACCTTCCAGCCTTTGAGATCACCAGCTTCGAAGCTTGGGTTCTCAGGGCCCGGGTAGCTTTTGACATGGCAGTTCTTTAAGCGAGGAAGCGAAGCTCCAGTCACCACGGTGGCAGTAAGCGTGAGAAGAGTCGAATAGATCATTGTACTTGATGAGAAATGGAGTTGATTTGTGCTGGTGATTCCTTCATTAAGTGAAGTTCTACGGAAGCTTATATATGCGATTCTAAATTCTCAACTTCTTAGACTGCTATCACCTTGAAGTCGTAACCTGAACAGAACGTGTGTATCGGTAACACGAATGAGTCCGGAGTATCTTGACAATACAAGCCCTTGTCCAGGGATTGCGGAGAAGGCGCGCGGTGATCATCGACTAGACTAGACTGAATTAGGCTATGAACTAGAAGCTCAGCTCCAGATGTTCCATGCATGAACAACAGAGGTTATACCCAATGGAGAGCAAAGAAGGCTTTTAGTGCGGTACTATCATTGGACGACTCAAAGTGGGTGTGATGCACGGAGGAACGGAGCTTCCACTTAGCATGGTTGGTTATCACATGCCGTGATGATGTGACAACAAGTGCTGACCACTGTAGCAAACGAGATGAAGCACAGATCAATCCCATGCTCCAGCTCATAGCCACACACGTCACGTTGAGCCACAGTTCATCTCTTCTCCGTTAGACCAGTGATAAAATGCCTCCAGAATAATGCAAGCCTCTAAGCGATGTGGCTGCTAGCCGTTTTCTGGAAGGTAAATAGAAGGCAGGATGACAACTTAATCGCGCATCATAGCGAGAAGGGCTACATCCCATTGGGAGAGCATACACATAGCGTTGAGCTTTCGGCCCAGCGCCCGCTATCAAACGACAATTATTGCTCACCATTGGCAGGCACTAGATTAGCTTACAGTTGGACAGAGATTAGCTTCATCTGGTAGTGCGGAATTGGCTCCGTGCGCGGGGAAGCTTGGAAGCTGCATTGCAGATCCTCTGACTCGACTCCAGCCTTTCCCCATGGGGAAGGTATAATGGTTGCTGTTTAAACCCAACATGATGCTATCCCCAGTTCCAAATTGGGCCAATACTGCATTATCGAAAGAGGAGACATATGCGATAGAGTCTTATTGGTTCAAGTTATCTTCGGCATCACCGAAGTCTTCTAGAAACATTCCAGCATCAAGATCGCCCGGCTAAGCTGCAGGAGCTGCTTATCCTTGTCTAAAGCAGTACTGAGTCCTTGCTTCGTTGTCGGAGTTTGCGGGACGCAGATGAACTACTCCGTGGTGAGAAAGACTGTGGGCTCACCTTCGGTATGAGCGAGATTGGTCATCACCCTTATAGCGCTTCACAACACCAGGTACAGCAATCACAGTGGGTCCCAATGGATAGCTAGGTAGACAGACATGTAGAGAACACTACAACTGTGTCAAAGCAACATCGCTATCAGACAAACTAAACAAGTCGACAATATCGGGTCCACCTTCTCTTCAAGTGTAATCTTGAGATTACGGCCCAAGATAATGTTAACCTTGGCCGTTGAACGATCTATAAGAGGGCGAGCATTCCCATGGCCAATATCATCACAACAGCAACGATCAACAAATATCAGCAAAACACCCTTTTCTATCTACTGTATCTTTCTCCGCAGTCACCAGCATTTTGAACATGGGACTCTTCGGTAAACTCTCTCTTGGAAGGCCCCAAGATGACGTCGGAAAAGCATGGCCTGCCATCGCCGTCGGCTTCTTTGTAGCCTTTGGCGGTATTCTCTTTGGGTATGTGATCTCTCTTCATCTCTGCATAGGTGTAATCTAACTGTTTTGTTCTACAGCTATGACACCGGCACTATTGGTGGCATCTTGGCAATGCCGTACTGGCAGCGTGAATTCAGCACTGGCTATGTCGATGCTAAAGGGAACCCCACCATCACTTCGTCCCAGGAATCAGCCATCGTGTCCATCCTCTCTGCAGGCACTTTCTTCGGTGCTCTTGCTTCTCCTCTCTTGTCAGACTGGCTTGGCCGCCGTCCTGGTTTGATGATCTCGACTTGGGTCTTCAACCTTGGTGTTGTGCTGCACACTGTCGCGACCGACATTCCCTTGTTCTTGGCAGGTCGCTTCTTTGCTGGCTTTGGCGTTGGCCTTATTTCTGCTACCAGTATGTATTTTGTCTGATTGCATGGTACGGCGGTTAACTCTCTGTCAGTCCCTCTGTATCAGTCTGAAACAGCACCCAAATGGATCCGTGGCGCAATCGTCGGCTCTTACCAGTGGGCTATCACTATTGGCCTTCTTCTCGCCGCTGTCGTAAACAATGCAACTGCAAAGAGGGAGGATTCAGGGTCTTATCGAATTCCCATTGCGCTGCAGCTTGCTTGGTCGCTTATCCTCTTTGGTGGAATGATCTTTCTTCCGGAAACTCCTCGGTTCCTGGTAAAGAAGAATCATCTCGATAAAGCATCAAAGGCTTTGGGGCGACTTCGAAGATTGCCTGCTGATTCCCCCGAGATTGCAAATGAGCTTAATGAAGTTATAGCAAACCATGAGTTTGAAATGAACCTCGGGTCCTCCTCTTATCTGCAATGCTTCAAGCCTCCTATGCTCAAGAGACAACTCACAGGTATGGGCGTGCAGGCGCTGCAGCAGCTTACCGGTAAGTCCACTGCATGGCACTCAAACTCCTTTGCGACTCTTGACTGACGGCTGAGTGTTTCGCAGGAATCAACTTCATCGTAAGTTTAAAAGGCGTACCGCTTTCAGTTCCGAGCTAACTGTTAACTGCAGTTTTATTATGGCACCAAATACTTCCAAAATTCCGGCGTCTCTAGCGGCTTTGTTATCTCGATGATTACTTCGGCTATCAATGTTGCTTCAACCGTACCTGGTATGTATGCTATCGATAAATGGGGCCGCCGGCCCATGTTGCTCTGGGGCGCCATTGGCATGTCGATCTCCCAACTGATCGTTGCCGTCTGTGGCACTCTGTCGACCGGGCAATATGACAACGGGGAGATTTTCATCAAAAGTCTCGCCGGGCAACGAGCAGCTGTTGCATTTGTTTGCATATACATCTCCATCTTTGCATCTACTTGGGGTCCCCTCGTTTGGGTAGTAACAGGAGAGATCTTCCCACTCAAGACACGAGCTAAATCCCTCAGCATGACGACAGCGACAAATTGGCTACTTAACTGGGCTCTAGCCTATTCTACGCCATACCTGGTTAACTATGGCGAAGGAAACGCAAACTTGCAGTCCAAGATCTTTTTCATCTGGTTTGGCTGTTGCTTCTTAGGTATTGCGTTTGTTTGGTTCTTTGTGTACGAAACAAAGGGACTTAGTCTGGAGCAAGTCGATCAGCTTTACGAGGAAGTGAGCGTTGCTCGTAAGTCGGTTCACTGGGTCCCATCTACCTCTTGGGAGAATCGACAGGATGATCTCAAGGGCGAGCATGGTGCGGAGGTGGAGGAAGTTGGCAAGTAAGAAGAACTTGCTTGATAACACTAGCTCTGCAATATGATGAGGTGGGGATTAGTCTTGTTGGAGGCGGTAGTTGGGTCTCAGATTTACTCTAGTGACAGTCGGAGGCTGTGGAGAAGTGCAGCAGGTGCCTGGTAATTTCATATTTAACCTTAAATTGAACTTCTGGACTTCTCTGCACATTATCTTGAAAATCTTCCAATAACAACCATGGTTTGTGCTCTTATTCATGCCTACATTGGGACTTAATCAATGATAAACCAGCACTCTCCTTATGCCACGGAACACTATGTGCAATAGCAGTAGCCAGCAAATGCTTACCTAATTAGTTGTAACACTTCTAGTACCTTCTCACAAACAATACTGTATGAGCAGGTACGCCTTAGACTAGCATCAATAAGGCTCATCATGACCTTGCACACCTCGACAGAAAAGCTCTTTCGGAATTGCCATCAAGGCCCTCTTGTTTCATTGAGCAATACAGGTCCATATCTTTGGGCATTTGGTAGAAAACACCAGAGCGAGATTCAGAGGCTAACTTATGTTGCAACAATTGCTCTAAGACCCCTTCTGCAGATTGGGGAGTCAAGGAAAACTGTAACTGTAACAGCAAGTTGAAGAGAACATAACAAGTCTCCAAAATAGGCAGGACGGGGCCAGGTAATACCGATTTGGACTAATCGTACTGATAATGCAGTGAGATTAGATAAGAGGTGGTAACGGTTACAAATCAGCGAGATCGCCGCTTACGTCGAATGACTTAATTTATTATTGCCCTTGACTTGCCAGATTTCTCTTCTTCAATTCCTCATATACAATATATTAAAATTGTTCCTTCCATCTCAATCATGGACCACAGAGCCTCGCAAAATAGTTCCACTGCAGTAAAAGCAGCAGAAACCGGCACCATTATAACTAGAGATGGTGTCAGCCTAACCTACAGCCAACAAGGACCCGATACCGGCAAACAGATCCTCTTCATCTCCGGTTGGCGCCAAACTGCCGCAGAATGGAAGAAGCAGGTGTCCCATTTCACCGAAGCCGGCTATAGAGTGACGACATACGATATGCGCGGCCACGGTGAATCCGCAAAGCCAACCTTTGGCTATCGCATCAGTCGTTTTGCAACAGACTTGAACGACCTTTTGACAAAGCTTCATCTCAAAGACCTTATTATCGTCGCTCACTCTATGGGTTGCTGCGTCGCATGGGCATGGTGGGACCAGTACCCCGAGTCTCACAAGCTTATTCAGAAACTTGTCTTGGTCGATCAGTCAGCGGATTTCGTGATTGACCCCAACTGGCCCGACGGCAAAGCTGACGACCTCGCCGCTATTTTTACTCCAGATTCTGTCTACAATACTGCGCACAATATGACAGCTGCGACGCCACCTTTGGTCAAGAGCATGATGACCAGTTCTGTTTCCCAGCAAGATTACAATTGGATTTTGGAGCAGAACCGGAAGATAAGCGATGAAAACGCTGGGAGCCTGCTTATTGACCATGCGTTCAACGATTGGCGTGACGTTCTCCCGCGGATTAACGTTCCTACACTGGTCATCGCAGGGGCAGTGAGCATTTTCCCGGCTGTTGGAGTTGAGTGGGTTGCTTCTCAGATTCCGGGCGCGAAACATTATACCTTCTCGGCTGAAGAGAAAGGAAGCCACTTGATGTTTTGGGAGAATGCTGCGAGATTCAACTCAGTCGTTGAGGCTTTTCTTCATGAGTAGATGCCCAAGGCTTGGTATCTGTATGTTGCTTGTTAAGCCTGACTTGGCTATCCGGGCGCAGTAGCTGCAGTCTAGACTACAATATGCAAGATTCCATAGACTTATTAAGATACCTCCTATATCTGACATGACAACTTGAACAAAATAATTTAGCCTATCAGGCTCGCATGTAACCCTGAGCTCATAGAACGTTATCGTTTCTCCGCACGCGACATTCACCCTGAGGGAGCCAAGAGACTTTACCAAGAAACGACAGGCCATAAATGCAACAAGGAAAAGATGGAATAATATTCTATCGGTTAACTTTCCTTTTTGGGGAATTTTGTTTAGATGCATGCTCTGCCAACTCCACTTTACTCTGTCGGTGCCAAGAGGCAATACGGCAAACTGAAACACGGGTGATGCTCCGACTTGCAAGGTGATTGGAGCACGCGGTGAAGCCCTTGCACACTACGTTGCAAGGTTGAAGTTAAGCTTGTCCTTCTTTTCTGAATCTCGCCAGCTGTTTCGGGCCAAACGCCCTGTTACAGGTCGAGCCATGTAGCAATTCTGCCCGATGTAGCCAGCTGTAACTAGACCCAGCCTCATAGAGATGTTTCTGAGTATATATATCAAGGGCTTAACTCCATCACCTTCTCACTCATCCAAACAATCCACATTCACTCTTCACTTCACTTCTCTACGTGGCTGGTCCATCAACAAGTCTTATACACAACAACCAAGTCCGACACCACTATATCCTTTTCCTCGCCAATCTTCCCAAGCCACATTCTCCGCCAAGATGCTCGCCAACACTATCTGTCTTATTGCCTTCGCCGCTGTTGCCATGGCTGCACCTCAGGGCAACCCTTTCCTCCGAGATCCAAACAACAACGGTGACCGCACCGCCCAAATGCAGCGCGTCGAGGATCTCCGTTCCAAGGACCTTACCTGTAACCCGGGTCCTCAGGATACGTTTGTATGCGATGACGGACTCGGTGGCAACTGGTCAGTATAGTCTACCTGCCGCGCATTGCGGTGTCAACTGCGGAGCAAAGAATAAAACTAACAACATTCGAATAGCTCTGTCAACATTTTTGGAGAAGGAACCTGTCTGATTTAAAAGGTCTCTTAGCGACAAGGGTGATAGTACTTTGGAGTTGCTTTATGGAAGCTTGTATTATAAATGATGCTAAAAGCAGAGACAAAACTTAAGCATGCGAAATTGATATCTGTTTTTGCAAATACACCCATATCCATTACTACCTTATAAGTCAATAAGCCATCGTAACTATTTCTCTCCTTGTCCAAGGTAAACTTGAGGAAAGGACCATTACGAGCAGCACCAAAGAAGTCACTTCGCTCATACCGGGTAGGAAGGGGACCCCCTGGTTTAATGTTGGCCACCAATGCCAGCTTAGCCGCAATCAACTGCAGCTCCATCATGGCCAAATATTTCCTACACACCCCCTAGTCCCAATACTGAAAGGTATCATTCCCGATCTAGAACGCTCAATCTGATACTGGGAGTCCTCGGTCCATCGTTCAGGGCGAAAGGCTTCTGGTTCAGGATAAAGCTCCGGTTTGCGGTGAATAGCCCATATCGGTATGCCAACCTCGATCTAGAACGTCGTTAGCTGATCAAAGGTTTGCAATAGGCCGAGTGGGACTTGCACCTGGAAGAACAAACCCAATCTCGACATAGCCACTATTGCTGTTCTCTCGTGGCAGCAGACCCAGAACAGGAGGACAGTGGCACAAAGCTAAATCAATACAAGGTCTCAAATAGATGCAAGATGCAATCTCACCTACTGACGCAAACTTGCTCTTCATCTCCGTCTTTAGCTTCTGAAAGCGCTGGGATCGGCTGCGAGAGAGCCCCTTCAAAGCCGTCGAGGACGTACACGTGGCAGCTGGAATAAAGGTCACAGCCTCCTCTGTGATCCCTTCTGGGCCCGTATTCATATCCTCTAAAAAAGGCCTTCTTCCACGTGGAATTGTTTTTAACTATTGCTAGTTTCTATCGTCTAAATTTCTTGAATCTCGTGGAGATGTTATAAGCTCGTAAGTCTCAATCTAAAAGTCTTAAGATATGATTCCAGGGGCCAATATAATGCTGGAACACCTTGTTGAATGAGTGGGAGAGTATCCAGATGCCTCACCTACCCCGTGTTCAGTTAGCTCACGTGGCTGTCCTGGGTGATCTATTTCGTCCCGTTGGAGTCGTTCCGCCAACGAAACAAGTGCCTCTTCCATACTATAAATTGTGCACTGCTGTACAGAGTGAGTTTCTCCCAGGTTCCTCTCCACATAGGTCGCGTCTTCATCAACTTCAGTCGAACCTTGTCTAGCAGGATCGACCCTGTCCGAAGCTAGGGCTGGCATTTCATGACGAGCGTGGCCCCTGTCAGTCAACGCAAGTCGCGGACTAGCTGGCTTGAGTAATGGACGCAGAGTGGCAAGACTACATGCTGCTATTGATAAACCTTGCTCGGCCGTAGACCAGATTGCCACGTCCACAGCATCCCCTATTGAGATCAAGAGTTAGCCAAGTAATTGAGAGTTACCAAAAAGCAGTATGGCTTACAAAGAAGGTCAGGCCCTTTCAGCTTGACAAGAGATGGAAAGCGTGCAATAACTGCAATACTCGCACTATGATAATTTTAGCGTCATCTCTCGTTAGCTTGAAAGCATACTTACATGCATCCCAAACAGAGAAGAGGTATGAGAAGGAGTTTCTCTCTCTTACTGATCTGTAACTTCCATATAGTAAAGACAGTCAGGCATATGGCAGCCACGTCAGACATTATAGCAGCCACACTGTACAATATAGCAGCTATGATGACAAAATCAAGTTCGATGCAAACCCCAGGCTGAAGTTTATCCCAGAAATAAGAGACTGGGCTACACTGGAACAGTAGTGTTGAAAATAACAATAGGCCTGAGAAAGTAGCCCAAGCGATTGCTATGCAGGTAATTGTTTGGGAAATTCCGGTCACAGTTACATTTAACAGAAACCAGCAGACTGAAACCCTAGCCGCTACTGTAGCGAGGGAGTAGCAAAGGCAACAAAGCCAAAAGTACTAAGATAGTTATTAGAACCATCTTATATATAACATCATCATACATGACCTTTGTAGAACCAGATAGTTGACCTAGTTCGACATCTTGAGTATGATAACCAAGGCCATTTGTAACAGCTATTGTTGAAAAGGTGGCACTCAGGGCGAATAGAAGCTAGATATATCAGAAACAAGTATTTGGTATCAGTAAAATCACAACTTACTGTTCCAATAATTATAAATACATCATCAGCTGAGAACTTCCTGACCAGGAACAGTCTGACATAACAGCGTAAGAGAAGGAGGACCAATGCAACAAAGAAGAAGACAGCATTGATGATAACAAGCATGGGCCCTCGGTTCTCCATCTTTACTATGGCTATCACACAGTTGTGCACACCAAGCAAGCTGAGGCCAGCAACTGCATTAAGCGTGTGCTGAGCTGCGAGCTTTTGTAAGTCCGATGGCGATATAAAGCTTCGCCAAAGCATAATCTCGACAGGATCTAGACAGGGCCAATAATAGGAACAAAGTCCCTGCATTCGACGTGCGACGTGCATTAACGTGCATTCATGTGACGTAGTGGTCCTGTCACGGTGGCCATTTGCCACTGGACTGATGCTAATGTCCAAAGTTAAAACTTAGCAGAGGTGGCTAGTATTGATTTGGCAAACAGGGAGACCGAGTTCAGGCGCAAAAAGTGGATTTTCAGCTGCAATACTTCACTACAAATAATAGCACAAATAATAGCATTAATAAATCCCCTTTTAAGTGTAAACGACAGTGCTCAGCATAAGGGAAATATTATCGTGGTATTTGCCGGCCCAGCAGGGAGGCAAAAGACCTCTGACGCGGGATTGGACCTTCACCAAACAAAATCACATCTTCACGACAGACATTTTTTTAACATCTCCGACAAAGGGAGGACACTGCGGGCAAATTTCTATGCTCCACACGACTCGGATGTAGTTGCTGGCTGATGAGGGCATATCCCCTTAGTCCAGGGCTAGCTTACAGGGATAGAAAAGTGGGCGATTAGTCTGCACCAACAAGCTGGAACGGTTCTAAGGGCAGATCATTGGCTAGATGTATATGGAGTCAGAGATCCAGATCGCTGAAAGAGGAATAGCAACATCGGATGCGTTCCAACAAGTTGAGTGTTTTTGGTAGCTGCTAGTGAATGTTATTAATGCATGCGTGTCCTTTCTTGGGCAATTATGGGAGTAGTCACTATGCTGCCGGTAGTATGTTTTGAGAAGTGTGATTAAAGTTGAATCTGGCCAAGAGCTGACGCTTGTCGCGTGTCTTACGTGGAATTTCCTTGTCTGTCCAAAGATCGGAGTTTCACTTCGTATATGCAGGTGGAAGGCTTAGCCTACGTAAGAAAGACCAAAATATAACCCATCGAGTTTATCCCTGAATTTTGTGGAACGAATAAGAAGAAGGCTACTGAACTTAGTGTCAGCCAATGGCCAATAGAAGGTCATATGTGGCTTTTGCCCTTAGGTTAAAAGTGGAGAGTTCAGCTGACCTGATCTCGGTGTACGACAGAAACAAAAACATGGGGTATTTTGTAAGGATCAATAGAGTCTAGATAAGCTCTCTGAAAACCGCCGATCTGATATGGTGCATGCAATGTGTATAGCTGTATAATCCATTACGTTGCTAGCACTAGTACCCACCGGCAACAAAAGGTCCCTCTCTACGGATCATATCAACAGACTTGGTTTTTGCGTTTGTGTTACTTTAGGCTCCACAAAGCTCATTCCGCCACTATAGAAGAAATAGACAGATCCATTGGATAAGGGCCTTTGACAAGATTCACTTAGTTGGAACTTGGAGGGCTGGTTTGGATTACTACGTTGCAAGCGAATTTATGTGGTGGGTCCGTTGTTTAGAAGGGATAAGTATGGCCAGCTGATGAGCTCTGCTCATCAGCTGGTATGTATGCAGCTAGGTTTAGGCTGCAATTGAGGCAGCTAAAGTATAATGATCGTAAATTTCTGTAGTGCGGCTGACTGTAGCAGCCGCTTAACGTTTAAACTTTTGGAGACTCTGGAGATGCCCGAAGGGACCTATCCTTATATTGCAAATCACAGAAAAAATAAGGGACAAGTATACTTCTTCGGGCTGAGCTGATAATCCGCAAACTGTGATGTTAAGGGGCTGTAGGGATGAGCTGTCGTCTGGCAGATTTGGCCAATCAAACTCATCAAAAAGTTGCCTCGTCTCTCCGCATAAGGTGTCAAGGCAACATGACTGGTTGAAGAGTCAAGTCAACACTAGGCTCAATAGGAAAAGAGAGTCTTGAAACGCTCTCGACACCGCCTCTTGGCCAGGTTCAACTCTAAAAAAACACAGCTCAAGCTCTCGACACCACCTTTATCCCCTTGCACGGAATGCATGCGTGAGTGCACTACTTTGCAAATTGCATGCCAGTGCTCTAGAAACCCGTATCACCCATCAAGTTGATGTTTCCAATGTCATTACCTTGGGCTCATACGATCAACTGGGCCAAGAGTTTAGCAGTTACATCTTGGCTCTCGTTCTTGAAGATCATGTTGTATCTCTCTGACCTGCCGAAACGAGCTTTCAGTCTGTTCGGCAAATCATCAATATCGTTTAACTGGCAGCTATGGGCTACAATTATTGGCATTGTGTCACTTGTCCTTGCTGCCATCTCGTTTTGGACGAGCCTTTTGTCCAGCCAGTACGCAAAATGGACTGCTCACAAGGACTTCGCAATTCTTTGCATGGACGCGGTATGTGCAAGTCAGCTATCAAGCTTTGAAATAGGTTAATGATCCACGTCAGTCCACACGTTTGCTGAGTCCAGCTTGCCCGAACTCAACAAACATCACAATACCTGCTCCTCCAGGCTTTACACAGCCTGTGGCCCGCAGGGTTTTTCTCGGCCTCAGTGGCGAAACAAACCATGAGGCTGGATCACTTATTCAAGATTTCTTAACAAAAGATTGTTTCCCATCAGAATCACCATCTGCCCTCCCCGATCAACTCGATCTTGATCTTACATTTCCAGACACTTGTTTGACAGACAAATATTGGCCGTTCCAAACCTTGGTTCAACTTTCAATTGTAGGGTCTTATCTTATATTTCGACAAGTATCAAGGGTTCTTTATCTCTTTCGGAAGTTCTTTTTCTGGGATTTGCTGCAGATGCATATTTGCGGCCAAGTGAAAGATGGATATTATGTCTTGACCCGAGACAAAAAGGCTCAACTGCTTGATTTCTGTGTTCGAAATATTAGGCGTGTCCAACCTTTTCTTTTCATAGTTTCAATAGGCTCTAGTCTACGCACGCCAGAAACAAACAAACCAGGCCGCCACACGCAAATTGATCAGAAGCCGAGCTCGAACATTATCAACTACTCGATCTTTATGGCCGTATTACTATTTTCAGAGACTCTGGTAACTGTTTTTGATCCAATATGGGAGCGGCTGACTACGAGGTTATTCATATTCCTTAGTCGCACCTTGATTCAAAGACATCTACCCATTCGAGATACAGCAAGTTTTGTTCACCTCGTGCTATTGGTGCTGGTTCTGTTGATTTACACTCCTGTTTTCATCATATTTGCCTACATCTTGGCGCGTCATATGTCACCTACATCGCCTAAATTGATGTGGTCTCTATGGACAATCGCGATGATGACTTTCAATAACTTCTATGAGGAGATCAACGATGGCAGAAGACAACAATTGCAAGCGTCTTACATGTTTAGTTTAAGATGCACGAGGTGCAGATGTCTTGACGATGGGTTTGCTTACAACCTGGGCAATGAGAAATTATATGTTAACAAGCTAAGTACGCAGGAACAGGGTGTCTGGAGCTCCTTGGAGAAGAGCCAGTGGAAATGCAAAAAGTGTACTTAATATCATCACCAGAGGCAGTGTTCTTAGTAGTCAACTATCAAGAAAACATATCTTACTGTAGTATTTTCACCGGAAATTAGTAATGTATTATATGAGAATTCATTACTTCTCTAAAGAGGGAGACTTCGAGATTCTATTTTGTGAACTTTTGCAATAGTGGCAAGCTTAAAAGGTTCAAGCCTAATCAAGAGTTTCTGCTCTTATAATTACATGGGTTAGATGATTTGAGGTGTAATTGTCCAGGCAAATTGTAGTTTCACTTTTTGGGCATCTGTAGTTCATGCATTAATGCATCGCGTGGCAGATATTGCCGCTCAACATGCCTTGAACAAAGCAGCAAATGATGGGATACCATTCACGGCTAAAGTTCGAGATGGTATGTTCGGACTTGGGTCACAACGAGGGGTTAAATTAAACAAGCGAGAAGACCTTTTGGCAACTTCAACCATCGTCATCAAATACTTTAAACTGTATTTAAAACATATTAAAACAATTAGCATCTACCACGGACCTCATCAGGTTTGGCATAGCACTTCCCCTCTCCATCAGCGCAATCATATCCTTCCTCGGCGATCTTCCTGCAAGCATCCTCCCACTGATCTCCAGCGATCTTGTCTTCCGCAGTAGCCTGAACGCACTTTTCAAGTCAGCTAACTTCCCTCGCTATTCAACATGCAATTACTTACACGACCAGACTCGTGGTTATAGATAGCGCCACCCCACTACAGAATCAGTCAGTTAGAGCACGACGATTAGGGAGTATTTAGTAGATTATGTACTTCGTAGTCTTTGTCATTGTACTCTTCGCATGCAGCGGCGGTCAGTCGCCAATTGTAGCTATCGCCGTTGTGACAGGCGCAATTGTCGTGAAGTTTAGCCATCCTTTTGCTCGTCAGTCATTGCATCTTTGTAGTAGGGCTTGTATATCTTACGCGACGGAGGCGAGGATGAAGACGCTGAAAAACTTGGCCAACATGATTAATCCTGGAATAACGATATAACTTCGAATATGGGATTATTAGGGTTTATGAAGATAATTTGACACAAAAAAAGAGTGACTGGGGGGTTGAAAGAGTGTGAAGCCGAGGCTGGTAAAGACTGTTGGTGGTCATTGAACTATAGTCATCAACGGACGTGCAGATAGTTATATCACCTTATCTACAGTATCTCGCCAGCTGAACGGGTTTGTCCGAGCTTTCTCCATGAATGTAACGTCACTAATATCCAGTACCGACATCCACGCGAATATTATGCTCAACGTCGCTACCTGAAACAATACAAAGAACACCCTGAAGATCAGCACCATTAACAGACCGATTATACCACCCATCTCATGACTCGCAGCGGGCCGGTATTCTAGAAGCTGGCTTCTCACCCAATCTCAACCCTCCATAACCGTCTGTATTCAAAAGTTCCCCAGCATCGGCTATGCCGTACGATAGGGATGAAACCTGTCAAAAACTCTAAATCTAGTTATCGGTGAGATAAAGGAGAAGTTCATGACGCAACCGAGGTTTTGAAACCCGGGATGGTTTTTTCCGTGTGGAGAAGCTGTCTTGAACAGGCTGTATCCCTTCAGATGGCTCGTGTGCACTGCCTTGTACATAATTTGATTCCATTGAGAATGGGGAATGGGGAGGGTCCTTGTGTCATAATTGAATTTACGCATTACCTTTTTGAGTCATGACATATCTTAGGGGATCGTTCGGATGATATGGATTTTCGCTTCTGGAAATGTCGTGGGGTTGTTAAAAGATCAATGCGCCCCGAGTCTATTGTGATGGTGTCTGTTCAGCATTGAGCTTTGTCCTTCATTCATTCGCCCTTTACAGTCTTTACCAAGTCACTCATTACTCAGTTTGCGCATCCATTTTGCTTTTTAATTACTACCTGCACATAATTAATTGCTCAATCTGCACACCATGATTCCTTCAACTCTCTTCGCTCTCATCGGCCTCGTCTCGGTCGCTCAAGCCGCCGCCGCACCCAAAATTCTCGCTTACGACGATGTTATCGTTCTCAAGACCGATGGCACCTCCCAAGTCATGAAAGCCGCCGACCTCGAGGCGCTTGAGACCGCCCCTGCCATCAAGACCTCCTCCAAGAGAAGCGTCGAGCGACGCGGATGCGAGAGCACCGAAGTCCAAGTTCTGTCTGAAAAGGAGTTTCTCAACTGGGATGTCCCAATGTCACCTGTCATCAGCAGCCTCGACGGTTCAAAGGCCACAGTCAGTGTTACTTCTGGCTTCACCATCTCCAACTCCATCTCGGTTGGAGCTAGCTTCGGCATTACCATCGTCAAGGATATTTTATCTGCTACGTTGAGCATCGACTACACCGAGACTTGGACTTCAAGCCAGCAGCAGTCTCTTTCCTTCCAAGTCCCTGAGAACCACCACGGTCTTATTGTCAGCCAGCCATATGTTCGACGCGTTCAAGGAAATGTTTTGAGTGGATGCGGTGATAATATCGAGAAGACAGAGTTTACCTCTGATTCTTATGAGAGTCAGACGTATGGTAACCTGGAGTGGGTTAAGGGTATTATTCGTCTCTGCAGCAGCGAAACATATCCCATTCCTTTTTGCAACGGCGAGGGCGAGCACAAATGAGAAACTATGCTCTTTAGATTAGACCAACGAGACACGCTAGTTAAGATGGAGGAATTAGGATGGTGAAGCGTCAATCGGATTGTTCGCTCAGAATGCACCAGCGGCTTTGTTTTTCGGACCCGCGCTGATAGTTGCATCTCGGAATACACAAATAATGTCACATAATGATTGAATCTCAAGATCTTCCGGTGTTCCATGTTTGTATCAAATCTGGTGTCACCGGATCAAAGCTTGCCAAGTTGAGTGCTTAAATAATCATTTGCCAGATAAAACATAATTTATATTGCTTAAAACTAATTATCTTGAATCTTTCTGTTGAAAAGACTCAGATCCAGTGGGAGCCTCTCACCCATCCAAATGGCCCTCTCCAAGTGATCCCTCTTCTCCGATGCCCAATGGTTCACGCCTTCTTCGGGAATTGTATTTGGATGGATAAGCGCTGACAAAGGACCTCTCCAGATAGCAAGCCACGCGACAAAGGCCCCAAACTGTGCTGGAGTAAACAAGTTGACTTCAAACATGGCGATTGGGTGAGGTCCAATTGGTTTGTCCCAGAGCTTGTAGATTCGTAGTTCGGGGACTAACATCAACTGTGTCAGCTGATGATTCAGGACAGTTGCTTGATGCTACCAATGTACTTACATTCTCTTCGGATTCGTTCCCACAGTTCCTTGGCGTACTTGGCCTGCGATTCGTTCGTCTGCAGATAGTAGATATGGATGTCACTAAGGCCAGTCAGCTATGTCACATTCAGTTGCATCTGAAGCTGTCTTACAAGCCACCACGTATACCCCGGTTTAGGGGATCTACAAACTTCTCGTATGCCTCGCTGAGCTTTTCTGATGGAGGATTGACGTAGCTTTTGCCATCTGCTGCTTTCTCGTCGGGTAACGGCGGGGCATTCTCGTACCCAGTCAACGGAGAGGGATATTTGAAGGCTGAAACGTCACCCATGGTTTTATGGAGCGAGCGAGGAGAAAAAAAAAACGAAGAATGCGGGTTGAAGATGATGTAAGGATTTCGATTGAAAAAAATCGTCTATTACTTAAATACCAAGACTCTTTGTTCTCGGAGCTGAATGCGGGGATTTTATCTCTCTTGTTGGTTGCGTGATGGTTGTTATTAATAAGCTGCCTGAGTCAGCAGCTGAAGCGGGATAACCCGACGCGCGCGGCAATTACCCTACACTTGCCTCTTTGGTTCTAAGTTCCCTCTAAATAATGGTAAACAAAGATAATATTCAAACTATAAGTACTAGTATAGCTCTGTGATCAGGATTAGGTGTAAGCCTGGAGGTCTCTTTGCTGCATCTTATTTTGGAAGTTTCAGCTTGAAGCAAAGAACTTGAATCAAGTATGTTTTGCCATGAGGTCGTAAATTGTCCCATGTTTTGATGCGCAAGTCAGCATTTCCCTTGGTAAACCTACCTAGTCACAAAAGCCGTTTCATATTGCCATGTCAATTGTTATATCTTGTAAGTTCTTTGATAATTATATACGGAGAAGAATTAACAACACCTGTGTGACTAGCAATGCCGTCCCAGTAACGCTTGGGTAAATTACTACCAGTCAAAGGAATTTGCATCAATTCGAGGGATTAAGGGTATTTGAAGTTATAATTCCTCGCAGACACCACGAGGTACCAGCATGCAGCATCCCTTAAATATACTTGTTTATTATATACAGCGAGAATAACAAGAAATAAGCTGTTTGTGTAGAGTCAAAGTTGGTTGAGGGCCATGTCTAGACCATTTAAATCACGACCGCCCGGATGATCGCTCCATTCTTCCAACCAACATTTACGGTGTTGGGGCAGCAACGTGAGCCTCACCAACAACCAGATCAACAGGCGTTTGATTGATTCCAGTAAAGTCATCCGAAACAATGTACAACATACGGACATCACCCTCAATACTAAACTTGGTCAAAGACTCAGTCGTCGCAGCACAATTCTGCTGACCACCGCCAAGCTGCACACAGTTCAGTACGGGAACACTACACTGAAGCGAAGCACCATCTACAGATGAGGCTTGACACGTCAAGAATACTACACCCGAGTTGAGATTGTCGTTGGAACATGCTGTAATATACGCCTTGGTTTGATCGCTGTGCTGGAACGATGCGCAGACGGACATTGTGCCTGCCATGAGGTGTCCGGTGGCGGTATCGAGATTATAGTGCTGGGCGGGAAAGGTAACGCTGGAGGCGAAGTATAGTGGGGTGCCGAAAGTGTTGTCTGACTTGAGCTTTGCGCCGGATGCAGGGCCTGAGCCGGCGAGAACAGCGAAAGTGGTGATTGTCACTGGGGCTTCGGATGTAGTGGTCATGGTCTCGGCAGTGGTGGTGTCAGGTGCGGTCGTGATAACATCGGTTGTAGCGGCTGACGTCCCGGTCGTATAGACCGTGGTTGTATCGGCCGAGGTGGTGATCAAGGGTGTAAAATCCGTGGTTGTTGTCTCCGCAGCATTTGAGGTCAGGGTGTTGGTGGCTGAAGACTCAGCTGAAGTTGAGATATCAGTGACAAGGGATTCGACAGAAGTTGATACAGCGGTCGATGTCAAAGAAGCAGATGAAATGATAGAGGCTGTCAACTCTGAATTAGTGCATGCTGTTGTAAAAAATTCGCCGTATAAGTCATACTTGATGTCAACGGCTTGCACGGGCTAGCAGCCACGGCGTCGAAGCCAATAAGGCCAATGGCTAAAGACAGAAAGGCGCGAGTATACATATCTAGCGAAAGACTATAGTTGGAATTTGAGACACAAAAAGAATCTGGAATCCAAGACTACGTATGAAGGGGCGCTGCAATGTCTTTATGGCTTGACGCTTGGCATGTCTAGCGCGCTGTCAGCACTGAACTATCGATTTGAGCCTGGCGCTAACGCCGCCGTAGCGCACACTGCGAAGAGACTATTGAAAGAAAATGCAGGGGAAGATTAAAGATCTGCCAATGGCTTTGTCCGATTTTTTCGTTTTACGAGCATCTCATTTCTTCGTGCATAATTACACATTACTGCATCGAGCAATGATGCGTCAAGCCGAGATCGAATAAGCAAACAGGACCATTATATAAGGATAGGACTGCATCACGGGCCTTCACTAGTAAACTTCACGTTGCCAACATATACAAGAGAACGTTACTGCTCTAAATTTGACATATCATGTAATTTATTTTCGACAATTGGCCTGACTTCAACGTCTAGCCTGTAGACTCCCTCAACTGGTTCTATCAATGAATCAATTTGAAACATGGCATCATCTTCCTTGGCCATAACAAGAGACATTAATCTCCTGGTTATGCCCAAGCCTTGTGCGGCGACAATAGACTTGTCTTTAAGTAGAATCTGTATCTGCATCGGTCGACGAATCCCCATCCTTGATTCGTAAGCTTCTTTGCTTATAGCACTTAATGTTATTGAGATGTATAGTGTTACCCCTGCGGTTAATAAGTGTAGAGACACGAAAGAAATGGCATATGTCTCAGATGATTCCCGAAAGGCATCCAGGTCAGCATTGGAGATTTGGAGTGCAGAATCACGACAGGTGTGCAATGCTGTTTGGAAGGGATCTCCATGGTTTAGCGAGTCATCTTGGCAGACCATGGATATTTGACGCGCTTTGAACGAAATCAGGGGTCTATGAATCAATATTCTTGCGTCCTCGCATGCAAGTTAGAGGGAAAGGGCTTGCAACCTGAAGAGGTGTTCTTCAAAGCTAGTGTTGGATACCATTGAGTGCAAGAGATAGACTCATTAGCCAGACTATCAAATCGCAATTTTGGGTCAAGGCGTTGGTTCCACCTGAGGAGCTTGTCACTGAGAAGTTTGGCTTTCTTGAGAAATCATTTAAGACGAGACGCGTATCCAGCGCCGTGGTTTTCAGTAGAGCGAGCTCGATACGGGCTGTCCAATGTACCCTTGACGATTATTGACAGTTCTGACGCTGCGCATTTGAAGAATAGAAGATTCACTCTCCCCACGTCTTCGCCTTTTGATGTCGATCCAGAGTATTCGTCATAGGGACCCAAACGTGCAACGTCGAAGTCACTATCAAATATACTCGAAGGAAATCCATAAAACATTGGGCAAAATACTGCCATCTCATAGACGGCCCACTAAGCACGTTTACGTTTCCCATCATCTGCCAAGACGATTGGCCATTACCATCGAGGCAAGCTACGATGAAGATTAAGTGCTTGTGCAATGCGTAAGCCAGTAGCACATAATGGCCAAGCTAGATCTGACTGTCTATGGGAGATGTAGTAGCTTCTGAGCAAGATGCGAATTTGAACTGCTTCCAAAGAACCCACTGAAATGATATCTAGGAAATGCGACTTCAGGGCGACAAAGATCCATTCTTTCAGCGAGTTTGGGTTGATGTCATGGGCGTTGAATGCTCTTTCTGCTTATCATCGACATAGTGTAACTAGTGACAACAGCCAAGAATACACCCACATGGCCAAATCGCCGTTTAATTTGTGCTGATGTTCTGAAAAGGAATCGTATAGGCACTGGAATTTGTCCCTCAAGGCTTGTTGATGAAAGAGGAAGGTGGGCCATTGGATCTGGTCGAAGTAGTTGTTGACTAGTATTGTTGCCACTGGGAGCTCAGGCAGAAGTAATAACGGCTCCTGTACAGAGACCGAAGAATGAATTTCGTTGAAAATTGTCGAATCGAGATGTTCTGTACTTGCTGATACACTGATTACTGTGAGGGACTAGTCACTCTGTCGGAGAGTCGTTGGCTGGATGATGGAATGGGATGAGTCTATGATTTTCCTACCAACGTGGAGGTAGCGGTATCCTCAAGGGATGGAACTTGATGTCGCTGAAATGCCTCAGAGCTAAATTAGTGGAGGTGCTGATATGACGAAGGTAATGCCTAGTCTTACTTCTTATACGAGACCGATTGTAGAGCTTGCGTTACAGGGCGTGTTACTGGTATAGTGCTCGTCCCCTCCTAGAATTGGACTTGGGTCTAGAAACCCGGGGCTTAAATGACAGGAACCAGAAACAGACAGGGGCTCGGAGACAGAATCGTGCCTCGGCGCTTGGTGGCGGCGGCGCTTTGATCCTGGGTCCGCACTTCCGGTTGAGGATTCATTCAGTTGCCGGCGATGGTATCTTCACTTCTAGGGCTATAACGTGATGTATTCGATCTCTTCGCGGGCACAAAGAGTACAAGGGCGTTGTATATCGCACTGTGCGATTGTTGGCTCACGTTGATTGCTGTTGTTGATAAGAGTCACTCACCTTGAGTTTTTGCCTGCGACATCCTTCGAAAGTAAAGGGGACTTGTCGCGGGCCTCATTTCATTCTGTTTGGCGGTCAGTTACATGGGATTCGAAATCTTGATGTTCCTTGGGATAAGATGTTGGTTACGCCGAGGACTCGGGAGTGGTGTACATATCCCCACCGGGATCGATTTCTTCATTAGGAATCTCCGCTCCCGAGGCAACTCCGATCAGATCAGCGAAGTCATCGAGGGGTCCGAATCTACGCAAGCCATAAGCACTAGGCTCCAAGAATGCGGGACACTGGCAGGTCCAGGAAAGGCGAAACTTTCGTAGAACGAGGGTTATAGTGCGGCAGTCAGACAAAGAGCACATAACCTTTAATACATAGGACCTGGAGTGCTATATTGATATTCTTCCCTGAAGAAGAGGATATTAATTAGAATAGGGGATATCATTTACCGGCACTATCTCAATTTGCTCATAACGTTTCAGGTGATTCACTGCAACGCCCAAAAGCTAGTTGCAGTTGAAAAAGGCTTTCCTACATCTGCCATGTCATTCATCAGTATTTTCATCTAGTAACCACTAGCTACACTCTCGCCAATAGGTTTAAATCGCACAGTGGTTGGCTCATCAGTGATGCCTCTCTTCACTGCTTCCTCCATAATCGCAACGGTGGCTGTGGCTCCAATGCGAGTAACCCCCAGCGACATGACGTGTAGCAAGTCGTCCAAGGTTCGTACCCCTCCCGCAGCCTTGATCTGCACCTCTGGCTTCGACTCTGCGCGCATGAGCTTCAAATGAGGCACCGTAGCGCCCTTGTAAGAGTACAGGCCGTTGGGCTGCTTCACAAAGCCGTAGCCGGTAGACGTCTTGACGAATGCCACACCAATATCAGAGCAGATCTTGCAGAGCCGGATGATGTGATCCTCTGTGAGATAGTCGTTCTCAAAGATGACTTTCAGAAGAGCACCGTGCTTTACAACAGCATCGTTGATTTGGCGGATTTCGTTGGCTACGTAGTCCCAGTCGCCTCCAATGACCTTTCCAATGTTTATAACCATATCAATCTCTTTACCGCCGGCGGCCGCAGCTGCGTCGGCCTCGAATACCTTTACGGCGGTCGTGCTGTTTCCATGGGGGAAGCCAATAACGGGGCAAACGAGGACGTCTGAACCTTGTAGTTCCTTATTTGCAAGAGGAATCAGATATGGTTTGATGCATGCCGTGGCAACGCCGTATTTTTTGCAGATAGCGAGGCCGTTAAGGACTTCGGCATCCGTCATGGTGGGATGCAGCAAGGAGTGGTCAATCATCTTGGCGACTTGGCTCAAAGTGACCGTGATCGCATTTGTGTTGGCAGCCATTCTCTTCTCGGCTGCGCTTCAATGAATACTCAAGCGGTGTAGTGATATGCTGAAAATATAGGATATAGGGAGCGTGAGAAAGAGGGGTACTTGGTTACCAGCTCATGGTGATGCTCTCCCCCATTTATACATACCAGTTTCACAGTGTGTATTCTTGTTGATTGTGCCAGGAAAAGGACTTGCCCCATCAGGTAACTCCTTCCACAGGACGCAAATTCCCTGTTGAGCTTTAGTGGAGCCCTCATTAGAACAACTCCCCGATACTCGACCGACGTTACATACATGGACGGAATTCCAGTGGTAGAGACCTTGCTGCTATGTTACTTGCAGAAATTATATACTGGGGATTAAATTACTGATGGAGGGACAATAGGCCATGGGAATATGGTCTCTTGGTCAAGAGTATATAAGCAATTCCTGCTCATCCTATGTACAGAATTTTATCTTTATTATCTAGACTACTTAGTAATAATAAAAAAGCTTACGAGATTCCCGTGTATAAGTCTAAAGGCTTTCCTGGCCGTGTATGCGGTATATATAAAGATAAACGACTTCATAGGTGTAGCAGAGCAGTGGGCTCTGAGTGGTCATTAAGTCCTTGACTGTCAAATCATCTGCCAAGCCCATCATAAGCAGAGTATCGCTAAGAGAGGCAGAAGGCGGCGTGGTTCCGTCAAATTGATTCTGGGTCTTGATACCAGAGAAGTCAGTATAGCGTTTGTCGGGGTCTTGTCCCTGCCAGAGGGCCCACAGGCGATCAATCTGGGTGTGATGAAGGAAGAAAATGGGATCTAGAATGTTAGCCAATAATTATCGGCCCAGAAAATAAACTCACCATTGGGAGACGTGTTGGGGACCATATCGCCACCGATGGCGCTGTGGATAGCCCCGTGAGGACGACTCTCCAACTTCTGACGATACTCATCGTATCCTTCTATGTTCTGGATCTTGGAAACGGTTTCTTTCGTGTAAGCGGGAGACAGCATATCTCCGACTTGTTCAGTTCCATTGTTCCATCGTCGGGACAAGCAATGTGGCTCGTAGTTGGTGCCTTGAAAAACAGGGCGGAAGTCTTTAAATGGCCCATCGATAACGCACTTCCGGGTGTCTCTACCATTAGCATATGGTTCGGTTTTGCTTGGGCTACCATTGCCGCCAAGTCCTGTCTTGGCGTCCCAGATGGGGGATGCAGGTACGTTGTCGGCATCGAGGGACCAGTCCCAGTACCTATCCGACCATTAGTCCGAGCATCATGGAGAACAGGAAACCAAGAGGACTTACAGCATGACTCCTCCATACCCACATTCCTTCAAGGCACTCTCATAAACGTGCACATAGTATCTATGCCAAGGCAGGAAAGAAGCGACAAAATGAACTATACGAGACGTATCATCAACATACATACCTCCATTACCATTACGAGGAAGGATGTGAGGTTTTTCACGTACTCTTCTTGTCCAAATGGGAGTGAACATAAGGGAAGTCGTCGTAAAGAGTCCAGTTGAGACCAAGACGAGACGGCTTCGTTGCGAGACACAAGACAGCATCGATGTATTTTTGGCGCGTTGTATCATCAAACCGCCGCGCAGAGTGCGGGAAGGATAAGAGAGACAAGGCGCATTCCGGGAGCTTATTCAATGAGTAAGGTATCGGCTGGGTAAGAGATATAGCCAAAACGAGAGCAAAGTAAGTTTCATACAATGCGATACCCGAACCCATAGATCTTTGCCTCCTTATTTCATATTCTTGTATGGATCTTTTGTCGGATGGGGAACGATCGGCAGGCTCCCTTATCCAGCATTGTGAATACGAGAAGCGGCCCATAATGCTTCGTCTAGTTTCAAGGTGCTATGACTTACTATACTTAGACACTTACCAAAGATCGACAGAGAGTATCCATAAATCAACTACCCAAATGCAGTAAAAGAGTTCATGTTTATTAAGATAGACCAGTGTAGCAAGACTTGAAGAGCCGATACAATTGATAATGCTCCTTTACAGGATAACAGTATCATGTATCTAATTGTGTATACGGTACTTGGGATCGTTAGAGCTGTAATACTTATTATAACCTTGAGACTCACTAGCCATTGTTTTACTACAACTATCTCGAGACCCCATGCTACGTAGAGTGTATTTTGGAATATCTCATTTTGACTTCAATCTGTAATGCTGATTGCATGCCTTGGCTCGTGATTTAAGGCACATGGACTGGTTTTAGATTTTTTTAGTGTTGGGATTAAAGTCATAGCAGAACGAAGTAGTACTGGACTAAGTCTGCAGATAGCCCGTGTAGCATCTCTTGCTTAATAAATGGTCCGGATTGAGTGCTATAACGCTTGGCTACTTAGTAAAAGCTAGGAACTTTTGAAGAGAGATAGGCTAAATAAGAGGGATTGATGTTCTGTCAATATGAGTTCAAATATATGTATTATTCCTTGTTGGCCGGTAAATATCCCTACTTTTTCGGCGATAGTTTGCTTATTTATAGGCTTGATGTAACACGTAGTAATATATGCCATAAGCTAAAACAATCGATCAGTAACCAGATGGCTCAAGGAATCGGAATCTCCCAAGATTAATAATTCATTACCCATGGCTATGGAGCTCTATTTTTCATTTGAAAAGAATTGGAGCAATCTCTGTTCGGATCTTTGTGATGTCTCGCCGACGACCTTTCATCTTGGCACATTCTCTTTTACTATCGGTGAAGATGCGATAAGCTTATAGGATCTCTTGGCTGAATATAGAGCCTTGGTTCCAGCCATCGTCAAAAGCCTTACTTCTGGAGTCGCTCGAGGTTGAAGTCAAGGCCATGATTCAGACGCGATGCTTCTGATGCTAGAAGCACCTGACCCATTGGGACGTGTATTTCAGGCCTCTCAGTTGTGGCACTGGTCATCAGTCGTTCTTATTGGTGCAATGTACGCATCTCACGGGTAACTTCACCCGATACATGGGTTGTGATAACATTCGCCACAATCACGCCGACCTCGTGCATATGTGCACCTCTGGAGTTCTGCGCAGGGAGACGACAGATGGCCCCCCACTGATATCTCTTGCCTTAAAGTCTCGAGCATCCAGGTGTACTTGACTTCGATGATCCCTCTTTAATTTGAGTCGCTAATGGACCTCAGAATCACTCCGCCTCTCAGAACAACTAAGCGGGTACGCGAGCCAAGAAGAACTATGTAAAGCTACATCAAAGTGCAGCTACTCCCCGGGCACGCAATATTCAATTTTGAGGCCTTCCAGATCCAATGAGCTTAATATCCGTGGGCCATCAAATGCTTTTTCGGGTTCTGTTCCGGGCTGCATGGCGTTTCGGAGAGTATGTGATGTCTCGACATGCAGAGCCAGAAGAAGATAAAAGTCAAGTGATAATCCAAAAAGCGTAAATGATACGAGAGGCAATTTTTATTGGGCATTTACTATGTAAAGAGGGCGACATGAATGCCAACTGGCAATATAACGCATGAGCGGATTAACAATATGCATATGCGGGAAGCTCTATGAGGAACACTTGGCTTGCATACAAGTCGGCTAAATTGAAAACGCAAGCATTGCCATAATCCAGCGCCTCTCTTATGGTATTCCTATACGTCAAACCAAGACTCCATTATGTTTATTAACAAGGCGGCATCCCAAGCGTAACTCCGCTACAGAGACAGCGGACCTATTGCTTACCCTCTACACTCCCAGACTATTCAACAAACCTCCAACTCTATATAATGGGATCGGCTTACTTATCTAGCCTCCAAAGCCCCAGCGGTATCGCTGTAAGCCTGATCTGCCTGCTGTCAGTCTGGTTGCTTGGAACGACATTCCGATCCTGGTACCGCCTCCGACACGTCCCAGGCCCATGGTTCGCAGGACTGAGCTACATGTGGAACGGGTGGATTGCATACAGTGGCAAACAGCACAAAGTATTCGTCAACCTCGACAAAAAGTACGGATCTTTAGTGCGAATTGGTCCGGAAGTCCTACTCACTTCAGACGTTGAGCTCATCAAACGCATATCGGCGACAAAAAGCTCATACGGCAAATCTTCCTGGGTCGATGGCGTCAAGTTCAATCCGTATCACGAGACTATGTTTGCAGTGAGGGATCCTAAGCAACATGATCGAGCTAAAGCACGTCTTGCGCCTGCTTATAGCGGTAGGGATACGCCTGATCTTGAGGGGGCTGTGGACCAGCAGGTCAATAACCTCATGGCACTAATCCGCCGTCGCTATCTCTCTGATCCTGCCAATGGTGTTTTTCGCACCCTACCCCTCCTTAATATTTTGTCATATTTTACACTTGATGTTATCTCCAGGGTGGCTCTTGGCAAGGAGTTTGGGTGCTGCGCTTCTGACTCGGATCCATATAGATTTTATGACGGTTTGGATGAGCACATGCCTCTGATGGCATTGACGACTGATGTTCCCTGGATCAGATCTATCATGTTCTCTTCCACGTTTTTGAAGTATTTTGGGCCACGCGAGACGGATTCCCATGGAATTGGGCCGTTGATGAAGTATGAACCGACCCTAACGCCGCATGTTTCGAACTAACAGAGTCTTGGGCAGAGTCACGAATGACAATGTACGACAACGCTATGGTCAAGACCAGAAAGAAAAGACCGACATGCTGGTATGCGCATCACCCAAACTCGCGAGAGGCGTCTGGAACTCGATCACTAACCTTTTCCTTTCCCAGAGCTCGTTCAAAGCCCATGGGTTATCTGAGGGCAATGCCCAATCTGAGACGCTTTTCATGTTTATCGCGGGATCTGACACTACTGCGTCCGCCATTAGGATGACCCTCTTCTATCTCATGTCTTGTCCACGCGTTTATCGGAAGCTCAAAGACGAGATCAGAGACGCTATCCGTGACGGGAAAGTGTCCAGCCCGATTACGTTGGCTCAAGCGAGGGAACTGCCTTACCTCCAAGTCAGTACATCCCTACGAATAATAATTCAATCTACTATCTTCCATATAAGCGCTAGGTACTGACTCCGTAACTCACAGGCAGTTATATACGAAGGTCTCCGCATGCGACCCGTATCAACAGGACAGCAAGCCAAAGAGATCCCCGCAGGCGGCGACACAATCAATGGATCCTTCATTCCAGGCGGCACATCCATCGCTATCAACTTCTCCGCTATCCTAGGCTCCAAAGCACTCTTTGGCCCTGACGCTGATGTCTTCCGACCAGAGCGCTTCCTCGGTCTTTCCAGCCCCGAACTCGCTGAGATGCGCCGTAACGTCGAGATGACCTTTGGCCACGGTCGCTGGATGTGCGCTGGGAAACCACTGGCGTTTATGGAGCTACAGAAGGTGTACTTCGAGGTATGTTATCACGTGTCTGGGAGTGAAATGCATCCTGACTTATTGCTACAGTTGCTGCGGGCGTTCGATTTCCAGCTTACCGAACCTCTGAGTCCAATGCACTCTGAGAGTTATGCTGTGTTCCGCGACTTTGGACTCAAAGTGCGTGCTACGGTGGCAGAAGACATGGGGTAATTGCTGGAAGCGTGAGCATTTGAAATACGACGAGGGATGAAGAGATGACAGACTTGCTGGGAAAATACCCGATGGTCGATTTATTAATATTTGTTGATGTCAGAGTCTCAGAAAATATGTCATCAAAGACTGATTGATGTGGATTGGTGGCGCACTCTGGTGATCTTGATCGAGCTTGTAGTGTGTAACGTATCGCCCCAGTCAAAATGACACTTATCGCGAATCGTCCATTGAGATCTCAGGCAATCTGACTAGATAACGCCTCAAAGCTACCAAAGAATAAGACGAAAAAAAGAGATAAAAGTCAATTCACCTACTTTCTCCCAGTCAAGCCATGCAAGCAAACAAGTATCAAGCCTCCTGAATCCAGACCCCAAAAGAACATCCCTCTGACGCCTCAACGTCACACCCATCTCTTTACGATCTGTGGCTGCGGGAGCCAAACCAATTACAACCACTACCCAACAGCCAGCATTCCTAAGATCAGCAGCCTCAAATCAACCCCACAGGCGATTCCATTCATAGCAAAGCCAAAGCTAGCGTTGACATCATAGCTTCTTGTCTGGGAGGCCCGTGATTTGCTACTGTCTAATTATAGCGAATCCACCTCGTATGCTACCCGGTAGTTCGGCACTTGAGGGCTTGGAATCACGAGAATCAACGCCACTAGCTCAAACTATTTTACTCAACGTTGCATTTGGGGATCTTAGGTTTAGCCATGTTTCCCAATGATGCAGTCCCCTAATCAGGGTTCAAACGCTATTGAGGCGGTTTGCATTGGCAAATTTACGATGCAGGGTTGTCGATGTGCTTATTTAGCGTTCGGCAAAGGCGAGGACCACTGCTGCTTGATCCGCAACGTAGTGAGCTTTACCTCATGTCGTATTGGGGCTTGAGGCTCATTTCGGGAGTGCGGATGCGGGTGCGATTGTGTCTCGGCAGTTCAATTGAGTTAAATAACGATTGACATGCCACGTTTGCCATCTTTCTATTTTCCTTCCATTCATCCTTCTTTCATTCTTCTACCCTTTTTATCTTCAAGCGGTAACCAACATGTATTTGAATGCTTCACAATGTATGCTTATTGGTCTCGCGGCCCTGGCCTCAGCTGTACCAACAAAGCGCGAGGCCGTCAACAGCTGTCTCACACAAGCCAAAGTCCCAATTGACTCCAAGGGCACTCAAACATGGACTGAGGATGGTACCGCTTACAACCTCCGTCTTCAATTCGAACCCGTCGCTATTGCAGTCCCGACAACCGTTGCGCAAATCTCAGCTGCTGTCGCTTGCGGTGCAAAGCATGGTGTCGCTGTGAATGCCAAGAGCGGAGGCCACAGTTATACGTCACTTGGTTTTGGTGGCGAAGACGGGCATCTCATGATTGAGCTGGACCGTTTATACAGTGTTAAGCTAGCCAAGGATGGAACCGCCAAGATCCAGCCTGGTGCCAGACTTGGACATGTCGCCACTGAGCTTTGGAACCAGGGAAAGCGTGCTCTTTCTCATGGAACCTGCCCTGGGTAAGTAACACCACCATTCAAAAATTTAGTGATGATACTGACGATTTACAGTGTTGGTGTCGGTGGTCACGCCTTGCATGGCGGCTACGGCATGGTCGCGCGCAAATACGGCCTAACACTAGACTGGATCATCGGCGCCACCGTCGTTCTGCCCACCGGAAAGATCGTCCACTGCTCCAAGACCGAAAACTCAGATCTCTTCTGGGCCATTCGCGGCGCGGGTGCTTCCTTCGGTGTCGTCGCTGAACTCGAATTTGACACGTTTCCAGCTCCGGAGCAAATTACTTATTTCGACATTGGCGGTCTTAACTGGAACCAACAGACTGCGCCTCAGTATCTGCTGGATTTCCAAGAGTTTGGAAAGACGATGCCTGCGGAGATTACTATGCAGATGGCTATTAGCAAGGGCGGGTATAGTGTCGATGGTGCTTTTATTGGTACCGCGGATGAGTTGAGAAAGGCGCTGCAGCCGTTGTTGACAAAGTTTAATGTCCAAGTCAGCGCGAATACGGTTGATTGGATCCAGTTGGTTACGCATTTTGCGGGTGCCAATGTCGACGTCAACCCTACCAGTGCTTCATACGATGCAGTGAGTCGTCTCATCTCTGAGAACTGAAGTTTGTTGCTAACAATAACAGCATGACAACTTTTACGCCAGCAGTCTTCAAGCACCCGAGCTCACTCTTGCCCAATTCAAGTCCTTCGTCGACTACATCTCCACCACCGGTCAAAGCAGCAGTCACTCATGGTGGTTGCAGATGGACATCACCGGCGGCAAATACTCTGCCATTTCGAAGCACAAGCCTAGCGACACCGCATACGTTCATCGCGACGCTCTTCTTCTGTTCCAGTTCTACGACAGCGTTGCTCAGAACCAGAAGTATCCTTCTGATGGCTTCAATCTCATCAAGGGCCTGCGACAGAGTATTTCTAATACCCTGAAGGAGGGTACTTGGGGAATGTATGTCAATTATCCTGACTCACAGCTCAAGGGTGATAGAGCCACGGAGATGTATTGGGGCAGTAACCTTGCCAAGTTGGAGGCTATCAAAGCGAAGTATGACCCTAAGAACATTTTCCGAAATCCTCAGTCGATTAAGCCCAAGGCTTGAACGGTGCTGGAATGATTTATGATGTATTTATAGAACTTGTATATAGACTTGTTATTTAGCGAACTTAATCTTTTCATTCCAGACACCATCTGTTCGGGCACCAAACTACCGAAAGACCGCGGCCGCGACCAATATATGACCAATGTCGTTCTGAAGTTCAATCTTAAGCTCGGCCGTGTCAATCAGATATTGTAGACCAAGAACCTCGGCATCGTCGACTGGAACAAGACGAAGGTTGCGGGCATCGACGTGACGCATCCTTCACCTGGTTTGTCTTCTAACGCGCCCTCGATCTCTCCAATAGTCACTTCTATCGACAAGTCCCTGGGTCAATGGCCCGCAACGATGCGTATACAGCGCACAAGAAATTTACTTATTGCAATGCTCTCTTGAATTATAAGGCCACGGGAAAATCTTTTGCGTGCTCTGTATTCTAAGATATATAATTTCGTAGCTTCTGCGCAAGAACTTGATGCCCCGATTTCGCAGCCCGCTGAGCTGCATCAGTGCATCGCGTCTTGAGCGTATGCGGCTCATCGTCGTACTGTAGTAGGAGGCATGTGATATCTAGAAGCCATTTCTCAGCAGCTAGTCCAAGAGCGGTCGAGGGCCCATCGTCTCTGTTGTCCTTTGCACCACGATCGAGGAGCAATTTCAGCATGTTGAAATGCGCGTTTTGCGTGGCGATCTGCAGCAATGAGACACATTGAATACCTTCTGTATCAAACTCTGCTGATTCTATAGGTTCAAACAAATATGCACCCTTGTCAAGTAGCTTCTTGACAAGTTCGGTTTGCCCGTGCCAGCATGCCCACTGTAGTGCTGATCTGGACTCGAATGTCGAATTGACATTTAATCCTTGATCCAAAAGCTCCTCTGCCCAGCTAAAGTATTGGTATCTCACCGCCAAGCCAAAAAGAATGCTTTCATCCAGATGTTTCTTGCTCATACTAATGATCTTTCTTGTGATTTGCTCCCTCTCCTTAGTCGTACCCAAGGTGCCGTGTGTTTTCCAAGAGGTAAAGGCCCATCTAAGAGGAGGTAGAGAGCGAGGAGCATCGACGTCGGCATTCTTGTCCAGTAGGGTAGCTAGGAGGTCACCAGATTTGAGTTCTGAAACAAGCTCGATTGGATATCGATGTTGGGTATCAGGTTCATTAGGATCAGCACCATGTTCGAGGAGAAGCGAAACTATGTCCTTCGCTTCGGATTTGGGAATTATGTGAAACACTCCGTTCCAGCTCCACAGAGCCCAGCCAAGGGGTTTGGACTTTTTTTCATGCCCACAAGGCAAAAGCTTGTACGAAGGCTGGTTGACATCAGCCTTAGCTTTCAAGAGTATCTCAACCATGGTCTTTGAAGCCATAGATGCTGCTAATGCGAGCGGCGTGACTCGGACTCCTGGATTGTTTGCATCCGCCCCTTCTCCTAATAGCATTTCTAATATTTCCAGGTTTCCCCCCTTGACAGCGGTATAGAGTGCAGTTTCCCCTTCCATGATGTCATTCGGATCTACATGGTAATCCAGGAGCTTCCGAACGATGCGAGGATGCCGATGCGAAATCGCAGATGAAAGCAACGTTCTTTTGACACCCGAGTCGAGGCTTGTGGTTAGAAGATCATCGACATCGGATTCATATCCTTTGCATACAGCGGCATGCAATGTAATGTGGTAGATATCTTGGTTTGATATCGCGCCAGCCTTAATTAATTGTGTCACCAGCCCAGTCTTGCCAGTCACTGCTGCAGCGTGTAGTGCAGTCATTCCGTCAACAAGACCCGCGGGAGCATTGATGTGGGCACCTCGAGAAAGAAGAAATGCAACCAAATGTTCGTCCGCTGACTGTGCCGCGGCCTGAAGCGCTGTTCGCCCAAGAATGCTTCCTGCTGGAAAGTTGATGTCTGCCTTCCATTCTAGAAGCAGGCTAACTAGAGCGAATTCGTCCTCGTCAGATTCGTTCTCGTCAGATTCGTTCTCGTCAGATTCGTCCTCGTCAGATTCGCCTTCCTGTTCAATTCTGATTTCGCTCAAACCACAGGCAAGCTGCAATGCGGTGGCGCCAGAGGCGTCAATGTCGTCAACGCTAGCACCAGCCAAGAGTAAGCATTCTACCATCTCAACGTTGCCGTTTTCAACTGCAGCATGTAAAGCCGGCTGTGATGCCTGGAACCAAACTCCCGAGTCGGCCTTGAAGTTATCCTTAAGCTCATCCTTGAACTCTGGATCATCTTGTAACCAGGTAAGCATCGAGATTCGGTCCCAAACTCTGCCACAATCGAAGCGCTCATGATCAGCTTGGACGCCGATATGCAGGAGGAACCTGACCATATCGACGTTATCTTGGAATGCAGCAATTTGGAGTGGCATGAGAAGCGCTTGAGATTCTACCCCGTAGCTGTATGCCCATACCGTGCTCCTGGAAAACTGTGGACCTGTATAACTTGGACCGAATCTCGCAATACCTCGTGAAACACTGTTGATCACGGAATCTTCAACAGCCCCCACCAAGTCAAGATCAGCGCCGTTATCCCGTAAAAGCTGTACCATTTTTATATCGCCTTTTCTAACGGCAATCTGGAAAGCACTGCCCAGTCGAGTTGACACTCTGTGAAGGCTGGCCCCATTTTTTAAAAGTAACTCAGCGATCTCGACTTCCTGGCGGCTTACAGCCTCCATCAACACTGTGCGGCCAGGGGCAAGCGACGCAATGGGGGTTCTCCGATAAAGATCTATCAATTGGCTATGAGACCAGCAATTGACATCGGATCCTGATTTTATCAGGGCGTCGACAATGTCAAAATTGGGGTGGTGAATTGAGACTGCAATGAATATAGGGGGCATGGATAACTGGTTACCTGTTCCATTGGATTTAGCCTTGTATTTCAGGAGCAGTTGACAAATAGGAAGATCTCTGTGATAAACCGCTATTTGGAGAGGCGTCGACAGAACGTATTCTTGGTTGGGGCTGACGCCTTTTCTGAGTAGCGCATGAACCAGACCTTTCAATTGAAGACTGACAGCACTACGGAGGAGGTTGAATAAGAAGATTTCGGTAGTCGCGTTTGGATTTTCTTGTAATTTGGTGACAAGATTGTCGATGACGTCGTTCATTGGCGATACTGCTCCAATCTCAAACATCCAGCGTAAGAAGTCACTCATCGTTTCCTCATGCAGCAAATAATTAGAGGAAAGGTATATACAGCTGTGAATCAAGAGAAAGAAAGGTTCAATTGATATGTGATCGTTAGTGGAGTTTGATTTCTGCGGCATGAAAGACCTCAGATGTTCCATGACTTGAAAGCTTAGATCGTGGCACTTGCACTCATTTGTGATATGGAAGAAATCTCCAAGGAGGGTTTTGGCCGAGGTTAAGGAGAACTCAGCGGGTGAGAATGGGTGACCTGGTATTTCCAGCGAGGTTATCCAGGGCAGCTGAGGGATAACGGTTTCAACAAGGGTGCGCACTGTTTCGATACCTGACGTTAATTTGGCAACAATAATTACAGGAGCTCGAAGTACTTACAGTAGGGTAGATTCCTCTCTTCAAAGTAGAACCAAGGGATTTCAGAAAGGTTTCTTGCTGAGATGATTAATTGGCGATTAGCAAAATTACTCGATTTGTGGCAGTGCCAAGACTCACGTGGTTGGAGGAGAACTCCAGTGTTTCTGGCAAGACGCCGTTTAGCCGTCTTGGGAGACAAGCGGATGCGTGTCCTGATTATGTCGCCATTGATGACCCCTCTAGCAATGTCTTGTGAAGCATTCTTTGGGAGATTCTTATACAAGCCCCATTCTCCTAGTCGGCGTCTATACTCTTTCTCCCTTTATTGATGAATTGTATTAGTTTATAAGCACATTACTATCTGAAATTGGGACTCACGTAGCAGAAAAACCTTTCTGATCTCTCATGTAGGCCATCGTTTGTTTGAGAGTATGCTTCTGAATGATGTAGTACTCGAAGAAGTCGCTTCTGATCGACCTCCACTCTTCAGAAGATTTTCGAGGTATAGCAGGCATTCTAACTTGAGTCTAAGGGGCTGTTGCAGAGAAATTTTGGAGGACGACGAAGAGAGATTGAACAACAAAAGACTGCGTCGGGAAAATGAATTGAAAAAACATCCAGCCTGACCGTTCTGCTACTCTTTTATGTTCGGGCGCTAAAGGCAATGCACGGACACGTCCAGCTGGTAGGACTATCCCGCAAGGGTGGGGTCGAGGAAAATGCCCCTTCCCTGATTGGGTGGATCGATACTGCAGTGGGTCAGATAAATACTTGAGTTAAACTGGTAAACTTCGAGCACAGTCATGTAAAGTACAAAGTGCCCCTTGTCTGATTGGGTGAACAGCACCCCCTTTCCCGGTAGTGGGGTAAAAACACAGAATGCCCCTTCCTTGATTGGGTGGAACGATGCCCCTGCCTTAAAAGGCAGACAGCGGGGGCCCATGAGCCTATCATCAAGTCTCAATATGAGTTTGAGAAAAGAGCAAAGCGCGGTGGAAGGGCCATGAGGCTGGTACCCTGGACGCGTCCATGATGGTTACGACTACCTAGCTGAGCCAATGGCTATCGGATATTCAGACTGAGCCTCACCATGCCCAGCCAAAATGGTGAAGTCGACTATAAAGACCCTGGGGCCTTCCTGGGTCCAATTGAAGGTAGTCCAACGCCAAGTTGCAATGGGGATCTCCACTGAAGCTCTTATTTCAATTATAGGCATTCTTTTCACAGTGCCTCCTGCTATAATACTTCTGCCACGTCTGTCAAACCTATTCCGGTCCCTATCACCCGATAAAAATATCAGAGGTTGGTTCACATGACATATAGCCAGAGTCAATCGCCCTAAGCTTAGGCCTTTCAGTACAGGACGATATCGAGATTGGTGTACATAGGCCGCCGCCCGTGCACTTTCGACCACAGCTTCTGCCGGCTGTTACTTGGCCGCCGCAACTGGATCAACATCACGGTCACGTCAATTCAAATGCGTTGCAGCTTCGCCATACCATGCACAACTATCATTCTCCAGACGCACAGAGACATGGTCCGACTCGCCCTGGTATTAGTGTCTTTACCTCCCTGTGTCTTCTTGGCAACTGACTCAGAAGAAGCACCGTCTTTGTAACAGGCCTCCGATTATCTAGACACAATGCAATTAGCATATAGTGCATCTGTTTAGAAATTATAAGTCTTGGCTCTTGGTACTGATTGCTTGATTTTGGACTTTTATATACATTGTTACGATGGAGCGAAATGAAGATCGGGCAGTTATGTACTAAATCAGGCATAGGCTGATAGATAAGCAATCTTTACCTTGCTGTTGGAAGGATTTTCATTTTTGTCCATTTGTCCACGTCATGTTATAACCTGTATCCGATTTGCACAACCCGATTGCTTGTTCAGTAGCTCGGAAGGCCTCCCACATATGCGGGGTGTGCACCAGAACCAGCCAAATGATAGCGTAGTCACCAGGCTCGATACAACGGGGCTAGCTGAATCTAAGAAGGGCTTAAAACCAATGGTGGAGGGGGGCGACTCTGACACAGCATGCAATCGAAGTCTGGAAAACACCCAACTGACCTTGGTTAACTATGGAAATCGGGACAACCTGAAGTTTCTCCTAGCAAGAGTCTGCATAGTCCTCTTGGGTCAGCCCTCCACGCCTCTAGGTGGCACTCAAGTGCAGCAGCCGATTCGCTACGCTGTTCGAAAACCGCAGGAAAATGCTATTTCGATTGCTATGACTGTTGGCTTAGATGAAAACACCAATCTTCTTCGTACATTTTTGCTTCCCTTTCAGACGTGAGATACTAACATTGCTCAGCATATTTTTAGCTTAAGAATCACGCCAGGGCTTATAGTAGTGCCTAGTTATATCCTTATTAACCTAAAGGCTTTATATAAAGACAATAAGTCTGCTAGTTTATATTTTAATCATTAAGATACAATAAAGACTCCGCGCTCCGCGCAACTTCACAACATGCGGCTGGAGCTTTAGACCTACTATTCGTCGTCCTTGGCGAAGCTCACAAACCATTATACAAGCATGTCAAGACAATCGCCAATAAACACTATAGCATCCACTTGGTCTCTCAATGAGCACAATTGGAGGAGCAAACATTCGACTCTTGGTTTCATTTGAATATGATGTCGGAACTGGCTCTTTTGCAATTGTGTTGCAAATGAATGCTGAGCTCGTCGCCTTTGCTTATGCACCATATTCATTGATTCTAGTCAATAAATGTATTAGCTCCAATTCCAAATTGCAAATTATACTTCATCGCCAGCAACACCGTTTCCGATCATTGACATGCATAAAGAAATTAAAGTCCAATTAAGCTTCCACTTTGACTGAAGATTGATCTTAGGTATTAACCTCCCCTGTGAGTTGAGGCACAAATAGACATCTGATGCATAACGACAACAACATTAAACGAGCATGTGTTGGTTGTCATAGCCCTAACTCGCATCGAGTTAGCTCCCCTGTCAATTGGATAGCATGATTGGTCCACCACAAATTCACCGTACGATTAGCCTACCGGCTGCCTAACTGTGCCTGAAATAACGGGTCTGGTCTTGGCGGCAGCAACCAACAGTCCGAGCTACGACCTACTTAAAAAGTCTTCCCCTTTCTTTTATCAGCGCATTTACTACAGCTCTCAAGACCCTCTGACATTGTCAAATTTTCGACTAAAAACAACCATTTACACCATTCAACATGTCGGGCCTTGGGGATTGGATGCTACGGGCAAACATGGAGCTGACCGAAAATGGAACTCCAGTAATCGGACCACATCTCAGTAAAGCTCAGAAAAAACGAAACAACACGCCGACAGACATCAGCCACTTGGTATACGGCCCTCAACCTGGGAAGAAACACCAACTATGGATTACAGACCGGATCATGGAGCCCCAGACAGTACCGCACTTTCTCGAGTTTCTCATGCATGGCAAACTTCCCGGCGACAGGAAAACATGTCGTCCTCTGTTGACGTTCGAAGAAGTCAAGTACACAACTACACCTGCTTCGGAATGGGCTCCTGCTCCGTTCAATCAAGAGACGAGATCGACTGCGGAATGGATGGGTATTCGAATTGGCTCGTATGAAGACAGTGCGCGACTCTGGCCGATTGCCAAAGAGCTTCACGCTATGAAATCAAGACTGTGGGAGGGCTTGCCGCCATTGTCTGAGAGGCGCTGGCAAGAAATGGGACTTGAGCACCCGGACAGATTTGTCGAGGCGTGTCGTTACTTTGTGGCTGTCATTAATGTCTTCATCTACCTGAACAGCAAACGCACCAAGGCGGCTTTGCGACAGACGTATAACTTGATTTGGGATCACTTGCGGGTCTTTGAACAGGCTCTTAATGCAAAGAGGAGGGAAGCAGCTGAAGACGGTGTGTATGTGGAGGTATCAATCACTGGCCTTTGGTACCAGTTCATCCGAGCACAATACGATTCCATTTGTGAGAATGCTCATCATTGGGTTCTCGAGCATATTGATCGCATCCGAGAACCGCTTGTTCAAGAGCTCGCTCTGCACAACCCTGGCCAACCGAATCATTACAGCGATAAGCAATGGGAGATTACAAACAAGCTGCATGATCTCACGGAAAACATGGCGCAGGCTGACTACACCATTTTCATGCCCACCGACGGATACAAAGGCGATAGTCTTCCCGTCAAAGAGGATGATAGACTCACAGATGCGCATGCAGGTGGATTTCGCCTCGACCCTATAAGCTGGTCTGCGAACTTGCAGTGGCGAGCATCCGATTACATAAAGCGCGTGAGGTTTCTTGACAGGAAAGAGACGTATAGTCACTACAATCGAGAAGGCTATCTAGAGCATAGGGCATCCCTTCCTAAAAATGATCCCGCCAAGTTGGTTATCGACACGATCAGTCAGATCGATGCACAGACGATGGCTAGGGAAGAACTCCGCGGTCTTGCAGATCATCCGGACTTTGAGTCGTGGATTGAGTATGCTCGATGGCAACAGAATCATCGACTGGGTTTTGTGGCATATAGACTGTGTCATGAGTATAGTCCTGAAAACTGGGATACTTTTAGGTTAAAGTTTGAGGCGGATATTTCGGACTGGGGACGAGGCATGGTGGGAATCAATGATGTGAGGAAAGCGTGCAAGATTCACTGGATTGATGGGAAGGACAGCGATATCGCCGATATTGAAGCTGCCAAAAAGTAAGGCTCGCAGAAGGGAATAATAGGGGCAAGCTAACAATAGTATAGGCATTTCGAAACATTACCAGAGCTTCCAGATCGTTCGGTGCACAAGAAGGTCTTTCTCGCCATCGACGAAGCAACCATGAAATCCTACCTCGACCCTACACCCGGCAAAGAGAAATTCGTTCTCGCCGTTGACACCACGTATGAGCCAGCCGACAAAGAGAACAAGGAATCACCAGGCTTCAAGGGAACGCTACGAATTCTAGGCAGTCTTCTCTGGGATGAGCTCGGTGCAATGCTAGTGATGCAAAGCGCACTCCTCAAGGACCTGTGGCCAATGGCGATGCATGATTATGATGGTATCTACAGAGGGATCAGGGTTACGCCCGTGCTCAAGTTTTCATCTTATGAGGAGAACATGGTCTGGAGGATCGCGAGCGAGGTCGTACCGAAATTAGTTAGGTTTAGACGGAGTCTTGATTTAAGAGCGCCAAGTAATCGGTGGGCTGAGATTTCCTCTTTTTAACCGCGCCACCTGGCCTGGAGAGACTATAGTATCTAGTGTTTTCCAGCGCGTTTGGCTTCCTGGCGAGCTTTGCTAATCTTTTTCTTCCAAGAAAAACATTGGTTACAGCCTATATATCCCAGTTAGATTGCCATCATTTTCGAAAAATTGCCTGTAACTTACAGTAACTTTCATGCTTATCACATATATAGACACCATCATCGTTCTGGGAAGCCGGCGGCAGTTCAATAGCTTCGCGATCTATGGAGTCAAACTAGATGACAAAAGAAAAGATAATTCAGTAGTTGGTCGCTAGAGAGACGGGATACTTGACGTGCTTCGTAAAAACCGTCGTTCTCCTCGCGTAGGTCGACACTGCAATCTTCGCACTATTTAATCATTTCTTAGAGGGTTCGGCTCGCAGGGCTTGGGATAGCAAGGCCCCTGACAATTTCTGCTAGATGATCTTGGCAGAACACGGCATCATTGATCTCGACAGTGGAGGCCATATTTGGGGCTTAAGGGATACTCTTTGGAATGGTGTGTGATACTATATGTGATGGTAAGAATGAAATATCAATTTACAGAAATTGGAAGAGCTCCTGGACTCATCAAGAGACGCTTTCTTGAGGTCACGTCAGTGGCGTGAGAGGTCCGTGAGACACTACCGCATGTGAAGTTGTCTTGATAGCAGCTGAAAGATGGCATTGACCAACTGCGAGGCTGGAAGCTAAGCGTCAACTGTACGGGATCTGAATCAGCTTTGTTGTAGCGAAATCATTAGTTCAAAATACGAGCTTATGACCAGAAATCCTGGAATCCACCTTCTGAATATGAGACATCTGCGGTTGTCTGTTACGGAAAAGCTTGAGATCTACCTGCATGCGTACACAGGATAATCTTTCTAGGGCTTTGCAGGTAGCACAGTCTTCACTTCGTAATCGGCTGCCTCACATCATAGCTGATTCCACGCCCCGGCGTACAGACTTCGTTACATCATGCTACGAAGCAAAGAGTTGAGGATGTTTGTAGACATAAAGATACCTAATAAAACTATCCAGCAATAGTTCTATTTACAAGTATTGCGACTTGTAGAAACACAAAAAGAAGCGAAGCTCCTCATCGTACTAACATGATGTATCTCATTGCGGGTATTAGGATACTTCAAGACAGCGAACAACACCTCATCAAAACACAGGTAAATACAGATTTAGCAAGCTGGACAGGATTATCAGTAACCATGGTCAGCCGGAAACTGGTGTGCACAGGGCGTCTCACGGCGGTAGTCTGTAAGATTAGAAAGAGTGGTCACTTCTCCGGTTTCGGTCCATTGTCCAACTCTCCTTGCCCGTCCGGCCTGGGTTGATCAAGTGGCAGCGACTCCTGGCTTGATCCTGATCCATCCTAGGTATATTAGCGTTTTTCCATTCCGAAATGGGTATGTTAGGGAATACTTACAGAATTCACACTTGTACGAGTTCGCTTACGAATGAGGTCAGAGTCCAGTTCCCTGAGGGCTCCACGGTGTTCCCGATGTGACCTTCTGCGCCTGGTCGTCGAGTCCCGGTCCCACGATGCAGCATATGGAGTGTCTGAGGATTGGTCTTGCTCATCTGAGTCTTTGACTACTTCTAGGTTTTTAGGATTAGAAGTGGGAGGCAGATTTTTGGTCTCTGTGGAAATTTCAAGCTCTGGTGGAGTGACATTCGAGACCCGGTTTTCCTCACGATCTCGATATTCGGTTCGTCGGCTCGTAGCTGGAGTTTCATACTGAACTGAAGGCTCACGGTGATTTCTAGCCGGGGATAGAGTGTCGTTATGATTTGGACGATGGTGCTGTTGATCTGAGACTCGAACTTGAAGTTGGCCTAGGGACTCATGCTGATGTCTGGCCGAGGATGCTGGGTAGCCAAGATCTGCATATCTCATTCCTTGCTGCGTGTTTCCAGTCTCGTGTCGGCCGGAAACGCTACGCTCGGGATCCCTAAGATTCACAAGACTTGAAGCTGCAGTGTGGATATCCTCTTGGGTATCTGGCCTTTGAGGTACGGGAGAGAAACGACGCCTTTGATGGTCTGAGTATCCGCTGTGTCGAAGCGATACTCTTCCCTCATGTTGACCCTCAGGTTCCCGTGGACGCGAGGCTCTAGGATCTCCATAATTCCAATCTGGATTATGCAGCCGCTCATCCCTTTCGCGATACTGACTTTTACTCCGCACTAGTTGTTCCCTCAAGGGACGAGCTTCTCCATGTTTTGAGTACCCGTTGTGGTATTCTGCTTCGCGCGGAACTAACAGTTGATTGCCGCCTCCATTCCAGGGTTCGTATAGCTGTGCATGTGCTGGATGGATGTTCTGCTGATACAAAATTGGAGCTGGCTGGGGACTCTGAGACTCTGCCTGATGTCTGTTTGGACATCTTGGATACTGGCAACTCAAGAGTCCACGGTGAGGAGTAGGAACTTCGTTGGGCTGCACCACCAGACGCTGGTATTGGTGTGCTTGGTAAGGTCTCGGTATCTCTTGATCCTCATACACAACCGCTTGTTCGTTCCTAGATCCATGGTATGGCTGCGAATTGACATAAGGTGAAGTTTCCGGGCGATGAATGGTTGGAGCATGAGCTACATGTTGGGTTGCAGATCCAGTGCGTTTATGTGCTTTACCACCGAACGCTGTCTCCCAGTAACCAGGGTTTGAGGGCCGAGGAGCTCCTGGCGGAACAGACAGAGCTTGAGAGGTGTTTTCATTTAGAACTCGAGATATTTGTTCACCAAGGCCCATCCGGCGTTCCACATGCGGCATTGTGGGCCTGTGTGGATGTGCTTGTTGAACGGGTTCCTGCCTACTTCCAGCGGCTCTTTGGGGTGGATAACCATAATGAAGCTGATGTGTTGATCTGGGATGAGGATTTCCATATTCAACTGGCTCTCGATGTGGAACTTCCATCTGATGTTGTTCTGAGTTTCGACTATCCTCAGCGTAGGAGTATGCATAGTGTCGAGGGTTCAAACGCTCCTGAGAAGACTGATATCTGTAGATAGCGGGAGGTTGAGGTGTGCATTCGAGGGAAGACCGACGAAGATTTCCGACTTGAGGTCGAGATCGATTTCCAGTCATAAATGGAAGTGGAAGCGAACGCTCTAGGTCGGATAGAGGTGGGAGACTGTCAATATGTGGGTGCAAAGACCGCTCCCTCGGTATATGTGAAGATGGACAGTGATCTTGGTCTACCGAATATGACTCTGACGCTTCACGAGGCTGTTGGAACGAAGGTCGACGGGGCTGTTGATTACGAGATCCATCTGGACGGAGAGACTGAGGCGTAGGCCCCATCCCGATCCATAAGCGCAATTCAGGTGGTGGTCCCTCGATAGAAGGTCTAACACTCTGTGACTGCAAAGATCCGTGATAGTGAGAGCGGTCAACCGTATATAACAATGCTGCATGGTGACGCTGGTGGTGTGAAGATTCAGCGTTCTGGTGTTGACCTGATCCAAGAAGTTGAGCTGAAGACTGAAGCGAAGATTGCGGCGGGAAACCAAGAACTTGTTGATCTGGAGGTTGATTATGCTGGGGATGCGCAATGGCAGCCTGCTGTTGTTGCACTGGTTGCTGTACTTGTCCCTGAGCCCCCTGCGTATCTTGACGCCATATGCTCTGAAATGGAGGAAGGTCTGCCATGCTGGGCAGAATGTAAACATTCCTGCCATTGACTCTCATACTAAGATCATTATTGCCAGGTTCATACAGCACGGGTCTAGCCCCTGCAGCGATAATGCCTTCGATATCATTCGTTTTACACACGCCAACAATCCACGTATCTTGTGGACGGATATTGTAGTGCTCCATGCTAGTTTCGAAGATGCGCTTGTCCGGTTTGCGGATCCCAGATGGTTCAGAAGTGAAGATATGGTCAATGTACGGCGCGAGTCCTATCGCGTTGACTGTTTCTTGGTGAACTTCGGGAAATCCATCTTCGATTATAGCAGATTTGAAGCCTTTATGCTTGAGATATCGCAGAGAGTTGATAGCACCTTCTGTTGCCCGCCGATTTTGCTTGAACGATTCCCTGAAGACCTGTTGAAAACGATCACGCAAGTGGTCGTCAGGTTGTGGAAGCTTTAGCAGCTCGAAAAGAAGATCAACCTTATTCGTGCTGGCTTTTCCCCTGCGGGCGTTGCCCGTGCCATCGTTATCTTTGCCAATAGAGTTGCCAAGGTGAGATATGAATGCTTCATTTATAGCTTCATAGTACTGTTCAATGACCTCCTGAATGGTTTTGCTTCCGAGGTCGGGAAATACTTGCCTACATGCCTCGAGGGCACATTCTTCTGCATATTTGTAGTCGTAGAGGGCGTTGAGGCTGAAAAAGATGACCCTTTCTCTTGGCGTTTGGGTTGGCGGAGCGCTTGGCAAGGGCTCAGGCCTCTCGACTGAGGGTCTTTGGCGATGATCTGTATCCATCGACGGTTGGGGGAAAGTGGCAGATGGGTAGAGAAGGCGTTGATGGGGAGAGAAAATTTTCACATAGAAGTACACCCGGTCTTATATAGTAACGTTAAATGAACGCATTTGACGGAGACAATATAAATTTCTATTAAATAAATCTAGAAGGAATTATAAGTTGAGATCTTAAACTTTCAACGGTGCATTGATTGATTTATTGTCAACCTGAGTGTCTATCGCCATTACCTTGACTAATGATAATATTTGAGTAATGAGAAATGAGATGGTTTTCCAGCCAGGATAGAATTAAGTTGGCTTTCTCATGTTTCATAAACAAAGCTTGTCCCCAGATCATTGAGGCTGTGAAATCAGAGCTCAAGACCAGTGCGATGACTCAACTAAACTCTCCGTCTAATTTTGGACTCAGTTCTAGTGGAGTTTCGACTTTCGCCTTAATCATAAGGATTGGCAGCAAGTTAAATGGAACAACGTGTTTAATTGAACTAGATTTGACAGCAACGCCACTATCGACTTTGAGTTAAGTTGGGGTCTATAAACGTTATCCGAGCGGCGAGTATCGATTGCTTTTTTTAATAAGTTGAGGACTGGAGGAAAGAGCTCATTAAAGAAATAAAGCAAGAATTTGCAACAGTGCAATTTCAATAAACTGCACGAAAATTAGTTGTGTTGCTTTGACTGTGCAATTTTGACTTTGCTTCTGAGAGCACATTACGTTTAAACTTTACGCATCGGCATACACAGCTGAGCTGATCTGAGCGTTGTTATTCGTCATACAAATTGCTTTTGTTGAAGTGATATTTTCTTCATTGCCTTCCTACAATTAACAATATTTCTGCCGCTGCCTGAAGTCTGTTTTAAGAAGTATTATTTACAGTTAAATCTGGCCAAGAGCTGCTGCACACGGCGCGCCTTGCCCAGTGCATAAACACTCCATATCTGAGAGATACAACCAAGAGAGACACAGTTCGCATTCAAAGACATCCTTTGCGAGAAGATCCAGAGATTCCATCGGGTGACAAGTCGGAATCGCTTTCGGGGTAAGTCAGGCTAGAAATATAATGGCTAGCACGAAAAGCAACACAGATCAAACGACTGGGCGTCATTTTACAGGCACTCAATATCAGAGATAAGGAACAAGGACGCAACGCGACACTGCGGCACTGCGGCACAGATAGGAGTAATCCCGGTGCATGTAGTGCCACTGTACGAGTGCTTTTGGACCCTTCGTCTTGAGGTTGAAACGTGAGGTTGAGCTAGCGCCTCTATGGTATCTAGCTTCCTCTGCGTACATAGTAGTGGACTAGCCGAGGATAATATCAAATAAGACGCAGATAGCAGATAGGGCTATCTAGATAGTGCAAAGGGCGAGATAGGCAAGTAGAGGCTCAAGTTTTGGTTTGCCCTGGGTCTGGTGCTCCCAAACTAGGGACTTATATAACCACAGCCAGATTCAATCACAATAGATGGGTGAACAACAAAGTCTCGCCAGAGAGCCCAGCCAGCGCGCTCGAGCTACTCAATGAAGCTAGGCTCCTCAATGATCGGGTGATAGACATTACAGAGAACTATACGGTCGTTAGTCTAACAGCGAAGATCCCCGACGGTGATAATCTTAACATTATCTGTTACTACCAACATTGAATTTTAAGTTCTTACCTCAATGCTTGTTTTTAGTCTATTAAAATCCCTGACGCCCAGTCCCTCATCCTCTGCGTGGAATCCTTTGCTGCTTCTGCTTGATTCTCGATGAGGATAAAATCATGACACTCTCGCTCGCCGACTTCAAGTTGAATAGACATCGAAGGACATCTCTCTTTAGCAGCTTCGCCAAATCCTATAATTGCATCACTGAAAACCTCACGCCGGCCAACAGTAACATAAAGTGCGCTGGCTATGGTAGGGAGACCACTCAGCCATGACAAATCTCCGTCCATGACGAGAGCGGGGTGAGCCTCATCGACCTTCGGCTCAAGATCTTCCATAGAAACTGCATAGCCTGAGGTGCGCTCAACCAAGGCCGCAGAGAGCATGTCGACGTTCCCGTATTCTTTGAACGAAGTTGTGTCTGTTCGATTGCTAAGCCATGGGGAGACCAGGAATAAACCTGCGATTGGGTTCTCGAGCTTCACTACCGGAACCGCTACATGAGGATGTAGGAGATGGTAAGCAAGCTGAGCTACCAAATTACCTCCTGCTGAATCACCCCCAATTATCAGGTCGCGTGGATTCACGCCGCCTTGAAGGAGATGGTTGAGAGCGATAGCGGCTTGGCGCAGCTGATCAGGATATTTTCCACCAGGTGCCAGTGTATACTGCAGTACCGCAACGGCAACTTCATTTACCCCACCAGGCCCACCGTGGACGTATGCCTCCCAGCACCAGGTGAAGTGGCCTGGTAGAGGAGGCGCGACGTATCCTCCGCCGTGGAAAAAGAGAACAAACTTTGAAGCCTTCTTGCGATCTCCGAGCCACAGTATAGACGCCTCGGTGCCAGTGAGTGGCTCAATGTCGACATTGACTCGGTTCAGATAGCCCTGTCCAGGTTGTTGGCTCAGCTGCCCTCGCTTCTTCTTAATCCAGGCGGTGTAGACATCTATCGTTGGTGTTGAAAGAAACTGGATCTGGCGTGGATTGAAGCCACCTAGCAGGATGCGTCCCACCATGCACGTAAACCAGAGCTGCAACGGAATTTTGAACTTAATTGCTAGTGGCATTCCTCGTACAAGAATGAGCATGATGTTTCCGGGTACTTTGAAGCTGTGAGTCTAGGGCTAAGGCCACTGCTACACGACATGCCATCTTACCTAGAAGCACCCTAAAGGCCAGGTCCAGTGTCTCTGAAAGGGAGAGTGTTGGGATCGTGGTTGACTTCATAGCTGCGTGGTCTCTTGATTACTAGAGTCGTCTCATTTGAGTGTTCGAGCGAGCTTAGATACTTCCACAAGTTGCTTGGATTTAATAATACAAGTAGAAGAATATCGCACTTTCAAAATATTGGCTTGATATGTTTCATTAAAGTATTACCAGCCTTAGATAAACCACTGACAGGAACAGAATACCCTCGGCTTTACATAGACGGCAATTATCTGCGGCAAATAATAGAGTTATTGGTATACTAAAATATCTCCACTTAATAATTCAGCTTGGGCCTATAAACGCCGTACAGTAATACAGTTTATAAATTCACTAAACTACCCTAGGACAAATACAGTTACTCAACTAACCTGTCTAGAGCCAAAAAAACCCACTAGAGGGTATGCATACTGCTACTAACTGGCTTCCTGGAAGATCCTGCTGGCAAAGTGATGCTATGCAAACTGTCTAATAGAAATTTGCTTCGATCAGGCTCTGGAGCACGCGAGGGAGCTCATTGCGTTTCAACAGGAACATGGCGGCTAACAGGTCCCCTCCATGGCATCCCAGTTTCGCTGAAGTATTAGTTCAATCCCAAAGGGCTGGATTCAATCTTAAGCTACGTTAGCCGCGCCTTTCATCCCGCCGTCGTCTAGTTACACGTGCTCTCCGAAAAAACATAAGATGTATTAAATGGTACCTGAAAGTCATTTGATGAGAACTCGATCCGAAAATCAAGACCGGTATTATCATCCATCCGTCATGCACAGACGCATATTTTGACAGCCACTAACGAACCATCCTATAGGGTAGATGGGTTATTTAATCCCGTCAATCCTATAGTTCTTAGACGTGGCAGATAATCCAACACTGCCAACGCGAGATAAGCGGGCATTATTTCTGAGCACACTGTGACAGCGAACAGGAAAACAATGGATCTGTTGAGCCTAAAGAGAATTATGCAGTCAAGTAGGTAGCTCAGTCGACGGTTATGCGAGCACGTGGCTGTCAACATGCTTTAGGCTTGTCCCTTGCAGTAGTCACATTTGGGTACCATTACAGTTTGGGATCATCACTGTCATATCCCTTGTTCAAGTCCCATCACCTTGATGAGACATGATATACACGGTAACACGGTTTGTGGATACAGAAGATTCTACTTTGGAAGTTTGGTATTCGAAAAGCGGTCAGCAGCCAATTAAAGCTTAAGCTTGATGCGCTTATAACGTTGTGTAAAGTTTAAACCACCATTCTTGGGCAGCTATTCGTGGGAATATTAAAACGACAGTTTAACCTTGACAGCTTATCTTTAATTATCCCTTGTGCTAATGCACAACGAGCCGACCCTATTTGTTATCTTGGGGTCCTCACAGAAAATGATCAACGCGAGTCATGGCTAATCTGTCAATTTGCGGGACTAGCCTCTCCAGTGCCAGGGACCCCATGGCAACGGTAAATGTCATGCTACCTTGACATGCCGTTTTTCCGACAACCTATACGAATTCCCTCTTGGGGGCGGATAACGACCCATCATTACTACAACTGTAACCTCGCATCTCTCAGGGTCCTCTCAGGGTCCTTTCAGTGTAACGATAAAAGGCTGTTCCGTACTAGTTGGCCTCTGCTCCCTGCGCTCCGCACTTCTTCTCGCAATAGTAGGTGAACTGGATATCTCAGTCAGTAAACGTTAGATAAGGACCCTTCTATAAGGAGGTCTCACCTCATCACCGCCAATGTGCCAACCATCGGAATTACAAACAAGGCCATCCTATTTGGTATGAGTAAACATGGTAACAAGACAAAAAGAGTAGACTTCTTACAAAATGGCAGTCAGGGCAATGGTCCCATTGGTTGTTACCAGAGTGGCGGTTGCTGTAGTAGTCGCAAGCGCATTTGGTGGCATCTGGAAGAAGCTCATAGTTGACCTTCCAGCTGTAGCTGGGACTCCATGCTGTTCCGCCAATGGGACTGTAGTGACGGTTGGTGACGCAGACAGCTTGGCTGTGAAGCTTTGCAGAGGCGCTGTGAAGGAGATTAGCTATTGCTGAGATGTTGGGACGCCTGATGGAATGAGTGCTTACAGGCCTGCAAGAGCGAGAATAGAGGCGACGTTAAGGAACTGCATGATGACTTGTGGAACGAATTCGGTGAGACAGATAGGGGATGAAAGATGAGCATGGAAGATTTATTCTCTCAGTCTAGATGATGAAGGATTTATATGTAAATCACGGGTATATCCATAAGACCAGATCCGAAAACGGTATTTGACTCGTCAATCAACAATCCATGACAGGAGACACTGCGCATGGTGTGATTCCTATCTGAGGCTATACCCATTTCTTCAGCTCTAACGATTAATTTCGTTCTCGAGTCATGCTATTCGAGAGATAACCAGGACGTAACGGCCCTCCAACACCAATGATTCTCACATGACGCTCGGCAATTGCCTTTAACCGGCGATTTCATTGACTATGACCGTATTCTTTGATCTTTCGGTGTATCGATTACGGTAAAGTCGAGAGCTCGGACCGAAAAATTAAGCTTCTTATCATGACCTTCTCGTTTGGAGTCGTTGATGGACCTGTTGACTAGCACATCACCTTCCCAATACGCCAAGAATCGGCAGTTACCGAGAGTTTACTTTTGATGAACCCGCTTTGATGGAGTGATCGACACTCGTAAACGAATATTCACAGGGTTGCAAATAGCCTGAAGTCCAACTAAAGTGAAGATTGCGAGGGGATTGCCGAATCCGGATCAGAAGTAACTGCCGGTGTAGTATTGTTGAGTGAATTATCAATATCCTCAAAAAGATGAGAGAGATTGTAAATAATCGAGTCTACAGTATCGGATTCTCATCTATAAAGGCTTGGATTGCTCTTGGCAAGTAGACACTCTTCCTCTTCAACCGCTCTCCTCAACTCCTCAGATACTCATCTCTGCACCTCTTTTACTCTTGATTCATCCTCTAAACATGATTACCGCCAAGGTTATCATCCTCAGCTTGGCTGCTGTCGCCAACGCTGTGCCGTTCATGACTGAGCGAGACCTCAACTCAACTGTCTGGACTCCCGATCACGTCCTCAAGCAGGATGAAGTCATTCTCTACGGCGAGGGTCGCAGTAAGTCCCTCATATCTTCATAATCTGCCTATTACTAACAAGAACCTCAGTGGAGGTCGTCCATGTCAGCATCTGGGAGAAGCTTCTCGAGTCTGAGGGTATCGATCCCGTCACTCCTGAAATCGACCATGAATGGCTCAAGGCTGGCCCCGAAGCCATCGGTCCTCGCGATCTTGAGGAGCGTCAGTCTTGTTCTGCCACCTCCTCTTACGTGACCGATACCCGTCAACGCTTCGTCGACTGGGACGTGCAGATGTCCCCCGTGGTCATTGGCGCCGGACGCAACGGCATTGATGTCAGCGTCGCCTCCGACTTCAGCGTCTCCAACAGCGTGTCTGTCAGCGCAGGGCTTGACTTGAAGGCTGTAAAAGACCGCATCGGTGCCGCATTTGGCATCGACTACTCTCGCACTTGGACTAGCCGAGCCACCGTCACGGTCCGCGGTACCGTGTTCCCTGGTGAAGTTGGTGTTGTCGTCACCAAGCCTTGGACTAACCGCCGTTACGGACGGGAGTTTAGGGGTTGTGTTGGATCGATGAAGCAAACTGGTACCTTTATGGCTGATGCGCATGAGGAGGGCTCGTATGAGGGCGTTCGCTGGGTTTCTGGGGGTATCTCTATGTGCATCAAGAACCAACGTGGTCTTCCTCTGACTCGATGCAATGGCGGTGGAGAGTTCCGTTAATCTCGTATTGTTGGGTCCCCGAATCACGGCACTTGAGAATCTCGCGTGGCTTGGCAGGGCTGGTAGTTGATGGTACGGTATATCATACCACGTGGTGACATCTGATGTAACATTGGAAATTGCAGAACCAAAGACTTGGGTATTTTAAGGTGGAGAATAAGCTTAGAGCCTATCGAGGATTGTGATTGGCTCTGAACCTTAGGCTGACGCATGTGGATAGGAAATTGACAATGCGAGCTCTTCGCCCTCTACAAACTCCTTAGCTACAGCATGTTACAATTTTGCCGTGAGTCCTTATGTCTGATAAGTTATTCTCTGTAGACTGAGTTGAACAACTAACCCACGTATATTCTCACTCGCCGCGATCTATAACCCTAACCACAGCCACTCAAATTCCGGCAATATCCCGCCCATCATCCACTGAGTTGATCAAGTCTTCATAGAATACAGTATGCATAATACCACTTCTGGCTTTACATAACACAAGGCCCCAACAGGAGAGGTCACAATGATTAGATTTCGTGATAAGTACCAATCGAAGCTCTTTATAATATTTTGGGATGCTGCGTATCTATCCTTAGCTCTCAAGCAATTTAATCACCGCAAAATGACGATTCTTTCTAGCCAAACTGATAGCCCTCGTGAAGCCTGTATTTCGGTCTCCTACTGCCCCTGCATTAAGCAACATCTTTACCATATCCAGTCGCCCATGCTCCGCGGCTCCTTCAATCGCGGTGCGTCCGTCTGTAATTGCAGCCGGAGCATTCACGTTCGCTTCATTTTGGAGTAGGAGAAGCGCGATTTGAAAATAGCCTTTGATTGCCGCTCCCTGCAATGCAGTAATCCCACCGATGGGAGCCGGATCTGCATTGACTGCAGCGCCGTTGTCCAATAGCATTTTGACTGTCTCAATACAGGCTATTTCAGATGATGCTGCAGCCTGGAGAGCTGTTCTGCCGTGTTCAATTGCTGGTGGCGCATTCGGATCTGCCTTGTGAGATAGAAGCAGTTTCACAGCCTCCTGCTGACCCATCTCTGCGGCAAGCTGAAGCGGTGTTCTTTCGCACCATGCCGAAGAAAATGTTGCCCACATGTATGCTGCGTTGGCTCCAGCTCTTAGAGTTAGATTAAGTAGATGAATGCTTCGGCGCTCGATGATGTCGTGCAGCAACGGGCTGCTCGACCAGTTTGGACGGTTGACCACTGCACCTTTGCTGAGAAGGTAAATGAAAGTCTCCGTAAGCCCACTACCACGCTCTGAATACTCTTCATCCATGTAGTAACGTTCATCATATTCGAATAACGGGGCCCATGGCCGGACTGTAGCTTCAAGGGCTGTCACCCCACCAGTTACAGCTGGAAAAGCATTTATATCAGCTCCCTTGTTCAACAGAAATTCTAGCTTCTCTATTGACCAAGATGAAGCTGCACCTTGTAAAGCCGTATAACCTTGGATACGGAATGGTGGCTTGTTGACCTCAGCGCCTCGCTCGAAGAGGTATTGTAGGTGATCAAGGCTTAGCCCATAGGCAGCCGCTTGGAAAGGGGTAGCCCTACGCCCGTAGCTATTGACAGAAATGCCCTTGCTAACTAGAAAAAGCCAAACAAAGTCGGATTCATGGTCCATAATAGCTTGCTCAAGAGCGGAAGGGCCATGCCGTATGAGATCAAGCCCGGCATCAACCAGTTTATTAATGTAAGAAGAAGAGAAGAAATCTTCCTTGGCAAGCAATTCCAGAATCCCCTTCGCATTGACATCCACTTTGGCGTGAATCAATAGGTCAATGTATTGGCATCCAACTGCAAGATCATGTATCTCAGTAACCACGGTACGTAAAGGGCAAAAAGATGCAGTTTCTGGAAGATGAGAGCCGTTGGGATCGACTTTGAGCTGTAGAAGATTGACAACGGCTGTGGAGTTCATTTTTCTCAAGGCCATGACCAAGGTTTCCTCAAGTAGTCGCTTGGAGACTTCAGGATGCTGAGAAAGAAATTCCGACAAGAAACTGGCATCAAAACCGGCAGCTATTAGCACTCGCTCAACTGTAACCTTGGCTTCGCCCCCAGACTTCTCCAGTAGAAGGTCGTAAATTTGCGGCACCTTGCCAGCAGCGTACTCCAAGAGTGGTAATTCATGTACGGACCCCTTTATTGCCACGTCCTGGTCTATCAAATATTTAACGACCCTCTCATCCCCTTTCCACACGGCGAGAGATAATGCTTCGCTTGCTGGAGGGTGAAACCCCGTAATAGCCATTGCAGATTTCCGATTTATGTCTGCTCCAGCTTGGATCAGGCATTTCACCATGCCCAAGTCCCCATGGTATATTGCTTCCCAGAGAGGGGTTGTCGGTCTCTTCTTTGACAACCTAACGTTGATTTCGGCCCCGGCTTCAATTATGAGTTCTGCTACTGCGATGTGTGGCGTCCGCGACACTAATCGGAGAAGACGGCCTCCAGGCTCTCCTTCAAGTGACTCTGGATCAAGTGTACGTAGAACGAATGCCAAAAAGTCTGGATCATTCATTTCCATAATCCGCTCCGAAGCCTCATCAAATTTAGCTCCAATCGCGTGCAATTGCTGTAGGAAGTCTTTGTTCTTCACACTGGCGCCTGCTTCAACAAGCCTGTGAACGAATGCCTGCACAGTAAGCATGTCCCAGCGCTGTCGGAGGAAGAACATGAGATATGCCACATGATTTTGTGTGATTACCCAATCGACGAACGTCCTAGCCTGTGCATTTGACAGCATATTGTTGGAAGAAAAGTAAGCAGCGAGCTCGAAAAGCTGGAAAATCGGCGGCTTCTGCGAGGAATCAGAAAGCCCTTGGACTTGGGTGTTGAGATCTTCGGGATACAGCTCTGGAACAAGAGCCTGGAGTTTTTTGGTGACGGAAGGGACGAAATCTGCTACTTGGCTGTTGCATGGTACGCCGATGACCCTTGCGATCATGGATGCAATGTCATTTGAAGATTGATTCAGAGTAGTTGGCATACTGAATGACCAGTTGATTGGCGGGATATCAAGTCTAGAAGCGGAAGTACTTTGATCGCCGATCCTAGAGCTACAGGCGACTGTGATATCTCCGGTATTCCATTAGATTATACCATCCACAACCCCTCTTTCGCCACCACCCCTCTTTCGCCACCACCCCTCTTTCGCCAGGCAAAATAAAAAAAGCTCCACCAAAACTCACCAACTTCACTTACACAAAAGTCAGCTTAAATGCATA